>CANTFL010000749.1:0-50455 GCA_947650285.1 Hyaloperonospora brassicae
CGTATGCCTGGCCCCGACCACAAGTACTCACCATTTGAGTCGCATGGACTGTTGAAAGTGCAAGTTGCACTTGGGTAGACTCCAGAGATTCAACCTACACTAAAGATTATATGGAATGTTCTACAGAGTTCTATGTGTTGTATTAGGCAGCACAAAGATATAGCATCGGGTAGTTCTCACTTGTATGTTGACAAGCCACTGACGAGGCCCCTGGCGAGTGGCCGGAACGCGTCTGGCGCGCGTTTTAATACAGGTCATTTCATATACTCAATGTTTACTTTCTAACAGGTTATAGAGTTACATGTTAACGTACTCGGCTGTCATCTCGATGGTCAGTATTCGCACCATCGTCATATTCTCGATTATTTGGCGTGTACCAGCAAGACTTGGCGACGTTTCCAGTGCTTATGTCAAGGCATCACTCGAAGAAGACTATAAGATCATGCTTCAGATTCCGCCCGGTCTGATCATTTCCGGTTCAACACTTAAGAAATTTGGTGTTGACAGCGTCAAGAATCTTGCGTTGGAACTGGGACGCGGCATATATGGACTTAAGCAGTCTAGCCGTCTTTGGAACGAGTTACTAGTGTCCACACTGGTCAACATTGGTTTATACAATGCATCACTGACTCTTGCGTTTTTTAAAAAGTAGATGGGAACGAGACGGTGCTATTGGGCGTGTACGTGGACGATATTATCGTCACGGGTACAACGACCGATGTGCTGGATAGGTTTTTTGATGATATGCACGTGCTTGAGCTCAAAAACCTTGGCGCACTTTCTAAGTTCCTGAGCATGCATTTTCTCCATTGTGATGATGGGAGCGTAAAGATTGATCAAGAACAAACAATTGTTGAGATGCTCGACAAGAACGGTCTCTCTAATTTGAATGGTATTCGTGTTCCTACTGGTGTTACAGAACCTTTCAACTCGGAGGACCAGACGTTGCTGCCAGCTAATTGCACCACACTCCCGAACAAAGCGACCGTCAAAGAGTTTCAATCACTGGCTGGTAGCCTATTATGACTCACGCGCTGCACGCGTCCGGAAATTGCGTATGCAGTCCACAAGATTACTTGGCGTTGCCACGCACCACCTCTTGGTAATTGGAAGCTTGCAAAGCGCGTTGCCCGGTACGTTAGTGGTACACGCACGACATTTCTGCACATGAAGCACGACGATGGTCCAAAGTTTCCTCTTCGACTTGTGTCATATACTGACGCAGACTTTGCGGGAGATGTGGACGATCGAAAGTCTATAAGCTCTGACATCCAGTTTGTCAATGGTTTAATTGCTGGTTGGCACTGTCGCAAACAGACTGCAGCGGCTTTATCGACTGCAGAAGCCGAGTTTGTGTCTGCTGCGGCTGGTGGCGTGGAGATACTGGGGGTCAAGAAACTAATGCTAGAAATTGGCATGCAAGTCAAGACTCCTATCGTATTGCGCATTGACAACAATGCAGCAATCCAACAAATTTACAACGATACAGCGTCTGCAAACGGGAAACATGTTGACATCAAGCTTAATTTTTTACGCGACCACGCTACAAAAGGCAAATAAAGACGGAGTTTGCAGACACGGAAGCTATATTTGCTGATTTACTGACGAAGCCTCTCCCAGCACCCCGACGTTAAGAATTGTGCGACGCGATCGATTTAGTGCTGTTTCACTGAAACGAGAGGAGTATTGGAAGTCACATGACATCCTTCTTGAAGTTGTGTGGTGCGTCTCAGTGAAAGAGGCTCATGCACTGAACCGTTTCGCGGACAGGAACGACTGTTGGGATACATGCGAAGATTTATGGGATTCAAGGACGACTCTTCAGATACCATGGAAAGATCTTCAAGAAGTAGGTATCAACCAGACTAACAACGCTAATATATATTCACTTTTCATTTTCTCTCTTCGTTGCAGGTCTCTTTCCTACATGGACCTCGATTCCCGGCCCTACCACCGCGACCGCATCAAGTGCGTGCCCGCGTGTCACCTGCTGCGGCAGTGCCAGCCTCGGCGACGACGAAAGAACACGCAGCTGGCGTACATGGAGTATCTCGAGCGGCAGCGACGCCTCCGATGCAACAGTATCATTAGATGCACGTCGGGACGCCAGACGCGCACCAGCGAAAGCTTTCGATCATAAAGTTTGATGGGTCAGAGCTTTATCGCGGACTGAGATCCGGTTTCTTCGGCTGGGGTCGGCCTTTCTTGCGACAAGTGAGCATGGTTCATGCTGCGTATGACATCCTCTGGTCCGTAGATGTGAAAGTGAACCTGCTTGGTCACTTTTTAAGTGGTACGGCCGATAGGTACTATCACAAACAAGTGGATACGTGGTGTCTACAGCAGCCGACGCTTGACTACGTAATGGGACGCATACTTGCGACATTCAAGACGTCCATCACGGCGGCTCAGGCGATGAAGCTGTCTTCGCAGCGCAAGGATCCAAAGCGCAGCTGGCCGGAACACTTCCTGTACCTCGTGGCGGTCGGTGACGCTCGAGGCGGCGCCGACGAACTCGTGCTTGACAACATAGTCAATTTCGCATCGGCCAAGCTCGCGCTGGTGCTTAAGGAAAAGTACGATCCAAATCGAGTTGAACATAATCGCCCTGCGGAGGATCTGGCGCACTTTGCGCAGTCGATCGAGCCGACAGCGACGTCGGTCTGTCGCGAAGTCGTGGCAGCGCACGTCGACACGCCAGTGCAGCGGAAAGAATCGCGCAGCTGCTATGAGTGTGGCAAAACTGGCCACATCTAAGCGAACCGCCGCTCTAAATGAGCGGAAATCACAGCGGTGGGAGAAAAAGAATAACGGCGGTGGTGGTGACAGATGTATGGTGCTGGCCGTAACCGACATCAAGCCGCGGTCGCGTGGAAAGCGGGATGGGCGTAAGCAATGATCAGCGAGAGAGTCGGTGAACGCGATAGGCAACAGTGGCGCCAGCGACAAAAGCGCTTGGATCCTCGACAGCGGCTCGAGCCGACACCTCTTCCATGATGCGACGCTGCTGCGTAATGCAAACGAATGCAGCTACGATATTGCGATGGCAGACGGGAAGCGCCTGAGCTTACGCAAGTCGGAAATGTGAAGCTGCAGGCTGTCGCCGGTGGGAAAGAAAGGACGGTCACGCTCACAGACATGTACCTGACGCCACAGCTCGCTCGTAACATAATATCGTACGGGCAGCTTGAGCTAAAGAGGTTTGTATTTGTGTACAAGGGCGCTGAGCGATCGCTTGTTCGGCGCAGCGATGGAGAGATCGCCTTTGATCTGAAAATGATCAACAAAGTACTATACGTGGAGACACCTGCAGTAAGATATGAAGAGGGAGCCTTAGACGTGATCATGGCGGCTCTCGAGGTGGATATGACTGTGGAACAACAAAAGAGACGTGCAAGTGGGGTCATTAGTACACTTTCACCAGCAATTTGGTCACCTCGAATATGACACAATCGTGCGCATCGCGCGCGATCCTGACTCGGAAATCGAGCTCACGGATCAGCGAGGCATGACGTGCGTCACTTGCATGGAAAGCATGCAGACAAAAAATGCGCAAGGCCAAAAGGACGCTAGCGCGAACTCGCCCATAGATCGAGTGGAGGGTGATATCTGCTCTGACCTAATAGTTCCACTCATGCAAAGAGCCAGGCTCGGGAATTTCTATCAAGTCAATTTTGTGGATCACAAAAGCAACTACTGTCGGGTGTATTTAGCGAAGACTAAGTATCAAGCGGCAAAGAAATTTGAGTATTTCTTAGCGTTTTTTGAGAGACGTTTCGGATGCAAGATATTGGTTTTGCGAACCGATGTCGGGGGGATACCGAAACGTGGACTTGTTCTGCAAGAGAATTGGGGTTGCACGTCAAATCAGCGAGCCAAGAAATCAAACAAGTAACGAAAAAGCAGAGCGAATGCAACGGACCGTTCTTAACATGGCACATTCAATGATCTTGACGTGCAATTTACCGCTGCATTTTTGGGGCGATGCGGTCAGATACGCCACCTGTATACTCAATAAGAGTCTGACAAGCGCGAACGCAAAGCGCGCATCGCCTCTCGAGGTGCTTACTCATACGGTTCCGGACATGCGGGACATCGTGGTGTTTGGATCGACGTGCGACGTATGACAAGACCCAGGAAAGAACTTCCTGCAGCGGCGGTCCGAGAAGGGCACAATCATTGGCCACAATGACCAGACGAAGGGCTACAGGATATACATAAAAAGGAGTAGCACCGTCATCACCACGCAGCACATTCGAAACATCGAGACGCTCATAGAGGTGAAGAACGCGCTACTGTTGCGTGGTATTAGCAGTCCAGTTGACGACGACAGCGTCAATGCAGACACAGACCCGAGAATTGCACAAACAAGCGCAGAACAAACCACATTGACATCAGCTGGCAACACGAGGTCGCAAGAGTGCGCCTAAACGAACGAAGAAGTGGCAAAAAGAGCCTTATGCGACTCGCGGTGCGTTTTTAGCGCGCGGGAGCAATAGCAAAGCAGGAGGAGCCCCCCGTAAACGCCGACATTGTCAATGTGTTGTTTGAGAAGGACCTAGGCAACTACGGCGAAGCGATGCGCAGCAATAAGCGCGCCTAATGACAAACAGCAATGCAAGAAGAGATCGCGGCGCTGAAAGACAATGAAGTTTAGCGCGTCATCGAGCAAAGATCCGTCTTGAATGCTTTACACTCGATATGGGTCTACAAGACCAAGCCTGGCGAGGATGGTAAACTGTAACGGCAATAGTCGCGGATTGTCGCCTGTGGCAACGAGCAGGTGCTTGGGGTTGACTACAACTTGAACTTTGCCGCCGTGATGGACATCTCGACGGTACAGGTTATTCTAGCACTTGCATCCACGTGGGGGAGCCGGCCGAGCATGGCGACATCCCCGAAGCGTATGTCAAGGCTGAGAAGGAGGCGCACCTACAGATATGCTTGCATGTACCGCGCAGCATGAGCGTGTCCATCGAAACGCCTCGAAGACTCGGTGCTACAAACGCAAACGAAGTCTTACTAGAGCTACGCAAAATCCTATACGGACTTAAGCAGGCTGGAAAGCTATGGAGCCAGTTGCTGCGTGCGCGGCTCGCACAAGCCGAATTCGAAAGGTGATTGTACGTCATGTGCCTATATTGGAAGAGAGACGGTGTTGAGCTGGTCATTGTCGGAGTGTGCGTCGTCGACTTGCTGGCCACTGGCACGTGCGTAGAGGCAGTCGATAGGCTTTTTGAGAGCCTAAAGACGCTGTCGATCAACGACCTCGAGAGCATCCACAATTTCTCAGTATGTAGGTGGATCTAGAAGAAGACGGGGCGTACAAGATTGATCAAGAAGAAGCTATAAAAGAATTACTTCATGCGCACGGTAGGTCGGATGCAAATTGAACTAAGACACCTACCGGCGACGATTGTTACGAGGTGCTACCCGCGGAAACAGCATTGCTTGACACGACGAGTGCGAGCGGTGGCGCTATAATAAAGGCATTCCTGTCGCTTGTAGATGCCTTCTCTGGGTAGCACGGTGCTTGAGGCCGGAATTCGCGTTCGCGGTCCATAAGGTCACCAGGCAGACTCATGCGCCGCGGCTCCACGATTGGAAACTTGCGAAGCGCATCGCGAGGTGCCTCAAGGGGGGCTGCTGGCCTTAAACTTACGATGGTGCCTGCGCAAAAGATTCGCGACGCGCTGGAGATTCAGATGTACAGCGACGCAGACTTCGCGGGAGACAAAGAAGACCGCAAGTCGATGACAGGAGGAGTCGTGCGGTTAAACGGCATGGCGGTGTCATGGTCGGCGCGAAAGCAGGGCGGCGTCAGCCTCACGACCATGAAAGTAGAGTTTGTGGCCGCGTCGGAGATGGCTCGTGACCTTGTCGGCTTGCGCGAGATGGTGCGCGAGATCGACATGGCGCCGGTTATCACCATGATCATGCGCGTGGATAATTAGGCGGCCATCAGCCAGATCGATGGAGAAGCCTCGAGCCTGAAGGCCAAGAACATCGACGTGCGGCTCAAGTTCATCAGTGACTTCGCGCACCGTAAAATTGTGAAGACCCAGTACGTCCGCTCGAAGCTCATGCTCGCGGATTTAATGACTAAAGTCATGGGTGTGCCAAAGCTCGCGACACTGCGCGGCCTAATGCACCTCGCCTAGGAACATTGAGACGCGTCCAGGAGAAAGTCAAGAGATGGCGTGGGACATGTGCATCGTAACGCACGCATACGGCGCGGGGGAGCCGAGCATCGCAGCACTCACGAGGAGGAGTGTCGGAAAACGACGTGTCGACATATGTTGCTCTTGTGCAAAGCGCGACTTTCGCTCATGATTGACGGTGTATAGAGAATAGAGAAACTGGGTTTGACTCTAAATGGGTGGTAGGGAAAAGACGTGCGGGCGAGGGCAGATAGGACTAACGGGAGCCATAGGTTGGAAAGGTAAACTCAGTATCAATATATCTAACTTTTAATTAAGTCCTTTTACCTTATACATCACAATGGTGCAATCGCATATGTTGCACCCCACATCCTATTTAGGATAATAATATCGGACTGATACACTTGTGTGCATTATGTTCCTCAACTATAGAGAGCAACATCGCTCATATATTACTAGCCTAGAGCATCATATCCATATCAACACACCGACATTACAACCTCCATTAGCATCTTATTATTTGTGAAGACAAAGCGATTCTGTAGCATGTGCGTGTTGTATACGTTTAATAGACCTTGCCTATACACAAGAAGCTGCAAGCTTACCTATAATCGGATCAAAAATTATTCTGTTGGCTTAATTATTAGTGTCTACATTTTACATGCTTGTATACGTGCAACCATGTGTTATAATCCCATTTTTTTCATGGAGTCCATAAAGCGCCTGTTTATAATGCGGTCAGCGTGGTATCGTCGAAAGGTGTATCAAATGTAGGAAACCGGAAATGTAAGATTAGGTATACATTTCTATTCATAGAGGTCCAATGTGACCAGTAAAATTGATACATAGCTAGCGTTTGCCCTTGCTTCATCTCTCGGCATTTGGATAGGCAAAGAAAGAACTAAATTAATTAAATACAACGACGTTTTGTTTTTTACTTCTCATTGTTATCCTAACGACTTAAGCAGTTTACATCAGATTATTTACGCGTTGTTATAAAGTGGCGCTATCTTAAATCAACAAATAGAAAAATTCGGCCGAGACGAAGCCACGCTTTTTGCGTTATTAAAATTGAAAGCTGACCAACAAATCTGAGTATCGTGGCTAATTACTAGCAAATAATCAACTCTGATAAGTTACGCTTAGAGATTGGCGAACCTTTCGCTTTTATTTAATACCACAGTCGGCAAGTCAGATGTATGATATTCTAATGAGAGCACTTAAAGTCGAACAAAGCGAATACAATTGTATGGATATGAATTATTGCAGGCCTATCTAAGATCGATGAAATCATTACTTTGGTGGTGCAAGTTGTACTTCCGAATACTTTATACTGTGCTATTCTTCACCTTGTGATGTTTATATTTTTCTCTTATCAATTGCTACAAAGGTTTGTTTTCTCATCTTATTGGACATTCGGTAATTTGTTTTCAAATCGATACATTAAAAAAATAACTTAACTATTGTTCGATAAACATAATAGGATTATTTGGAGGCCTGGAAGATCTGGTTGATTTATGTTGCCATCGTTGTTTTAACCATGTTTATTACTAAGTGCTACAATATATCAGATAAGTTTACAGATGATGGGCATCTGTAATTTTCAAGATGAAAAAATGAGAGGTTTGATTCCACAAAAATAATAGATGCTAGATTACTACTGTAGAAGCTGCCAACAGAGTTTCAACTTGCTAAAATTAGAGACGTAGAATAAGAACATCAAGACATGCATTTCACAACAGTATTTGATACATAAACTCACGTATTCATATGTAAGATAATCTGCTTTTCAGCTAACAATGACGGCATTAAATTTCCTTTAATGGGCGGAGTCTCGCATATACAACTTCGGTATCTTGACCAGAATAATTATAGTATAGTAAACTAAACGCTCAAATATTGCCATTTTGCCCGACGCTGATAATGAAGCGTAAAAATTGCTAGCCGTGTAAGTTCAAGGTATCGTAAATTTTACAAACAGAGTATGCAGAAGAAATAAATCCGTATTGTTCGAACAAAATAGTGGAGAGTGAACGGCATTTTTTACAATGATATATTTCAATACGTATTAGGTGAAAGGCTTCATCCATTGATCCATAATACAAACATGCAAATAATATTAACAAACTGCTTTCGTATCCAGTCTTTGTCCGTAGAATGTAGGTAAATGATATGATGCGAGACATCAGCCCATAAGATGTGCTCACCATTTTTTAATAAGAATAATAAACGTATAGGAGACAGTATTTGAATTCGTCTTATTCTAACCTAGCCTGATAAGAGCAATTTTAATGATATGTGGTCTGCTGTTACACGAATCTCGAAATCGAATTATTTGAATACGTACGTATTGTATGGAGTACGAGATAATTAAATATTCCTTTTTTGGGAAGCGTATAAATCGAATAAGGCGTGATTAATTATACATGTCTGCGCGCATGAACGTACCAACTAACAAAAAATATAGAGAAGGTAAGATTTGCTGTGCATAATAGTCTTTTCATAGTTGTATTATATGTGTTTCGCCACCTACAAAACTTATCTGACATTAATATCAGCATTTTTTGCAAATATTTATACTTGAATTGTCTCGGAACAACGGCTTCTGCTCCTTTGATACATCTTTTTGTTTATGTATAAATCGGATGGTACTCAAAACGACTAATAAGATATTTAGAGGTCTGATAAATTTTACTTGAGAGCTTTCTTGAGGCGTAATACTTGTTTCCTTTGTTTCACTATTATTATTGCTGAGATTTAGTCATGCTCTTATCTGTACGCCTGACTACATAAAAAAGGAATTGCCTGTTGCACCTGCAAATTATTTAATTTAAATATACACATTTACAATTTACCATCTTCGATCGCATCGAACAGATATAAATTAAAATCCATTCTATTAATTGCTCAGCCAAACCTAATGAAGAGTAATGTTTTATCCACAATTTGACGAGTGGTTTACCGCAACGAGAATAGAATTATATAAATTATTCCCATACCGCAAAGTTTAGGGAGTAGACGGATCCGTGAATACATAGTAAAACGCATAAGGTAACGGGTAGAGTAATGATATGTTACCAATAGATTCCAAAACAACTATCGCTAATGTATGTGACCTATATATTTGCCAATTCAATTACACCAAATTTTTCGCTGAATAATCCCGCTACTGACCATTCTAGGTCTTCGAACCCAGAAAAATTAGATTTCTTCACCTTTTGCAGTCAAGATATAGGAGGATGGAAATCCTGCAATATTTGAGCACAAATTTTCAAAAATATCGATCATAATGAATTTGGGTTTCCTTGACGCATAGCTCCTTGAAAATGTCAAAACCGTGGTGCATTTTAAACATGACCACTCAATCTGTCTCAATATTGTATTATATCCTTAATTGTCGATGCGTTCGATAGCAGATTTAAGTGAAGGGACAAGCAGTTTGACCACCCTAAACATTTGAATTGGAAAAGGCTTTCTTTACCAACGCGATTATCTCGAGGAATAATAGATCAAGTATAAAATGAGAAAATCACGTATCTTTTATAGCGTACATTGAGCTGTAATGACCAGGAATTAACTTCATGACATCCGCTTGTGCCTATACGCATGCTAATTTGTGTCCTTTATATGGTTTAGATATTTGCTTTGATCTTGTTTATTAACACCACATAGTATTCGTTTGTATCGAAATGGGAATCGTAGATTGCTTTCGGTTGTCCAAATTGCGGATTGCATATGTAGGTTAGATAAAATATAAGTATTATGACGGACCACGCCCTTTGTTGTTAATGTACACGTTTACATGACTTACTTAGATGATGTCAATTAAGGCACGATTGGGTAACATATTATCACACTTGATCTCTTGATTAATTCATAGGCTATTTGAAGTACGACCCGATCAAGATACTTGATCAAACTAACGAATGAGGTTCACCTTCACTAATCTCTCGGTACTGGTTTTCATCACCATGACATTTATAATTATAATCGATAGTGAATATTACACTTCATACAGAATATTAGCCCCTAATATTGATCTTGGGTCCCAATAAGAATTTCCCATTCGATCACTCACGACCAAAGTTCTCGATCGGCTTTATCACGGTTGCTTTGTGATTATGACACTTTTTGATATGCTTCCTAACAAATAGATTCAGCAGTCACCATAAGTCGTATAGTTTAGCCATATTCTAGTCCAGGAAAGCCTTACATTAACGTTTAACGTGTCTGTCTTGACAAAAGCATGTATTGTTATTACTCATGTGGCATCATATATATATGTATTGCCCCTATGGTAGCATGTGTCAAATAATATAATCTGGTATATAAATGGTCTTTAAATTATGTTTGCGTACTGGTTGCACAAGATTTTTTTGCAAACAACCTTAATACCCTTATGATGAATTTGCTAAATGATAAGACTTGACTTAACAGGTCATTGATAAATTGCGATTTTATAAGTAGCTTTGATGCCCTTCCTTCATCTGCAGAATTAATTTTCTCGCTATGACTCCTTTAAACTGAGATACTGTACAAGATACTACTACAAGGGATAGTGTCGTAGGCTAGCAGTAATGCGCTGAAAACATTTACTTGCACTTAATAACGATCTTTGTGGTTCGAATTGGGCTGATTCAGCGTCGATTTAACAATCTATTTACATGAAGTACCCCGTAGAGACAGATAAGCGGGTGGTGATAATCAACAACTACGTACTAATTGTGGTATATTAATTTTTGTGCACAAATTATACAATGCATATGTAAAAAGTCTCTCTAGTGGCTAAAATAGAATATAATTGAATTATCAAAATTAACTTTTGTCTTGGTTTTGCCTATACGTCCGTTATAAATCTATGGATCAAACGTATAAAGACTAAATACAACTTGTCAGTCGATGACCGATCTAGGTATTCCAACAAAGTTTGAGCCTTAGCAACCAATATGAAGTCGATCTTTGCTTCTCTAAATTTTAGGTTAATGACAAATATAAAATAAGACTTAACAGAGGCGCGATCTCCGCGGTCCTCATATGCCAAAAAATATATCCTCCGAATGATGACGCCATATCAATGTGTATATATGATACCCCTTTTTGTTAATTTGGCCAAGGCAGAAGATTCGAGAAGTATCTCGATCAAAGCATATAGTGAAATATTGCTAGGAACGTGAACTTTTGTTTTTTAGATTTATATACTGGCACTTGAACGTAAGTGTAAACGATTTATGATATTCATAAGACAATCATTTAATATCTGAAGAATAATTGAAAATTATAATTACCTCTTCGAGAAGAATACTGATAATAGACCGGCCACAAACCTTTTACGTGAAGATATATGTTGAAGGCATGAAATTAGCTCTTCTGTGATGTAAAGTTTATATAAAATTTCAGATGCGATTGAGCATCATTGTGCCTCCAACTTAAGCGAAACATTTGATATAATATAGATAGCTAACAATTTTTTTTGCGACAACGTATGATCGGTGCGCGATGCGCTACAGCCCTACTTGTACATGCTTGATACGGTATCCTTCCTTTTAAGTGTCTTTTTATAGCCGGATAGGAACGCCAAGATTACTCTTTACAATTCCTAAAGATTATTATGCGCCTGTTCTTCAATCAACTTCTCTCATGACGGCGGAAACTTTTCAGATGAATAGTGCTAAACAACGGAATTTTGATTGCCAGATGTTTACTTTTTTGTAACTTTTCGGGCGCGATTTAGCGACAGATCGTGAAGTTTAGAGATCGTTTCGATTGTCATTCACGGACTTAGATCGATTTACTATATAAAATTAGAACAGCTACATTATGCTTCGTCTTCGTACGTCGTGATTACCATTTAAAAAACGAAGTTCTTTTGTACGTCATTGTTTAAGCTACGACGAATTCTGTACGCATAAACTTCTTTTGTCCTTCCGACGATTTAAAATGAATAACAATACTCTAAACAATGAATCAGATTTGACCTCGGGTGGCCAACGGCGAGATTCATTTGAACCCATAAAAAATTGAAGTGTATTTGGTTTTTGCTAAGACCGTATTGTATAGCTTAAAATTGTGGGCTTGAGATTAACCCATGGAAACACGTCCAATCCTTACATACAGTCTTTATCCACCGATAAAATGTTATATATCAACTTCGTATCGAAATGATATTCTTAATATTTCATCGTTTCATTACGTTCTCTTATTCAACTATGCTATAATAGGCCTATTTAGACCATAAACTTCTTTAAGTACCTGCCACCGACGTTTTAATGATATATTACAAAAATGAGTTTTTTTAACTCATACGCACTATTATGGTAATTGTAGTTTGGGATGCATACATTATGACATTAATCGTCAAAATTAGTAATACGATTTAGTTTGATATGGTCGGCTTTGGCTTATTTGCCGATGTGCAAGACCAACAAGTTTTTCACGTACTTCACATATCCGTTTCTCATTCCAACTCATTTACTGCACACACAAATAAACGTTTTTGATCATTCTTCGAAATTCAGGAGTACTACGTAATAGTTTTTGTTGCTGATGGTCAAATATACAATATTTCATTGTCTGACTTGTATATACAGAGCTTTTCGATTCCCTAACGACAAAGGCAAAAAACCTAATAAAAATAAGTTAAAAGTTCTCGATTTAAATATTTATTCAGGTATGAGTTTATCTCGTTTTAAAGGACTATCAAGTGAAACGGCCACGCTTGATAGTATTGAAATTTATCTTATTATATTAACTTTAATGTGTCAAGAATGTAATACACATTATATTAAGTAGATAGCGTGAACTCGTTGAAGGGTCATTCGTCTTGTTTAAATACCGAATAAAATCGTGTATTTATCGATTCAAACGTTTTCTTGTAGTGTGCTTTGCCAAATTGCCATTTTACGTCACCCCTATCGTTTTTGGTCGTGTTAAATCGTACGATTTCCCTCGTTGATATAATATTTGTTTTAATACATTACATGTCGTAAATTATTTTTTCATGCCCGGTTTTGTTGGTCTTGTATGCATGCAGGTATTGAAATGTAATATACTACGTAATCGCGTTAATTGTGTCGCGTTGCGTCAGCGTTACGACTGATTTAACTATTTGCACTAAACGACGAATGATGTAGATGTGAATTTAGCAATCATCAATTCTATCGTCAATTAGTGTTTGCCCCGATCGTTATAGGTGTGCGGCACTCGGAGTTCTAAGGATAACTTCACATCAAAACTGAGAACTGAATATATGAGGGCATTACTACCGGCGTAGTCGCGCAAGTGAGTGTGCAATAACGTGCAAAAAACTCAGTTTAATATATATCACTTTCATTTTTAGTATAAAGCCACTGTATTCTACAAGATCTTGCTATTGTTTGGTAAGACTTCAAATTCTCATTATTTTTTGTGATCGCATATACGATATGGCTTATAAGTTGTCATTTCGAAATCAATTACCAGGACGAATTCTATGTCATTCATTAATATATTCACTTCGGCTACAAATGACGATATTTTCGAGAGTCACGAGTAGAATTCCGTTGAAGTCCTAGTAGAATCGATGCACGTTTATCTCATATGCTTTAATAATTAATTTCATGTTGTATAAATTTGTTTTTGGATAATATGCAGGGATGCTTACTGCTGTTCAAAAAAATGCAAACCAAATACTAAAGCCTAGTCTATGTCATTTAACGTACAAGTGAAAGTTTTTCGAAAGAAGCGCTCTTGCTGAGTAGGTTTGCTGTAAAGAAAGAATTCATCAAAGCTCTTGAGATGGACGGAGAAGCGATAATAGTCGAGGTTAGCGCGCCCATCCTCGCTGGAAATGCCGTCAAATGTATTTTTTTCCTCAAGTGTCACGACCTAAATGATTTTGCGTCGGATATGAAGACTCAGTTGAGATATCGTTTAGATCTTCCAAGTAGCTAATTAAAATATCTTGTATAACTCTGATAATTAAAAACCAGTTAAACTTAAATTACCTGCTTACGTTTGTCACACGCATTAACTCGTAAGCTGTATAGTGTGTAAGTCCACAGATGGGCGAAATATGATATTTTGTGATAATTAAATGTCTCACCGCTGATCACGAAGAGATTCACGCGTTCTGCCTAGGATCATAGATCTCGATTAGTGATCAATGTAGGGAATAATGAGGTTTGTAGACTAAGACAAATTTCAGTATTGTCGTCGGAATTCCAGATAACACGGAATGGGATGTCCAGGATTTATGGACCTCTTATATATATTTCGAGTTAAAGATATCTATCTGCGGGTTATGAGCCACCAAAAATGTGAAATGATTACTAGGTGACGTGCGAGTACGTTTATAAGCGTTTTTGTCAACGCTCAGTGGCTTTTAATGCTAAATATAACGATAGAACTTTGCTTCATAATTGGCAGAGACGCCAGTAGGAGCCGGGGAAATGTATAGAAACATTGAATAATTGGTGTTATTAGGTGTGTATTGGATTACTGGTGTAATAACGTCAATAAATTGCGCGTCTTTTGACAAATAAGATCATAAAATTGATCCAATGCATGTTGCTATTTCTGGTGATGCACTCTTTTGCATCGTCATCATGTAGATTGCAATGACAAAAACATGGGATTGAGCGCTAGTCAACTTTAAGACATTGAAAAGTAATGCTCGACTCCAGCCGATATATGATATTCGGCTCAAGTTTATTGGTTCGACACTTATCCAAAGATCATGAGTCTTCCTTGCAATAGACGTACCAGCATCAGTAAAGGCGTGTGTCGTGGAAATTGTGCACACGTCCTCATACGTACAGTGCGATAGTAATTTTCATTAAATACGGTTCAATATCATGCTAGGATCAACATGGATCATAAGGTGCGAGCTTTGGATCAGCTGAAAGTACCTACCGTGAAGATACCTGCCACTTCCTGATCAGAATTTTATATAGCGAACGTCAATAGATGTAAGGTTTCGTGAAATTGGTTTTGGTAAAGTGCGATGTCCCCACGTTAATCCGTAGCTATTACGACTGTACAACAACGAATTGGGGCGAACATTTATACTTCTAGAGTAGTATATGAAAGGATGGTAAGATTAAATTAATCACAAGTTGCATATGAACCAAAAGTTTACGTGTAATAGGACATGTACACGAAAGCTTATGCCACGAGGGTCGAAGACAGTATATAACTGAGGGCAACGGGACATATATACGTAGAGGGAAAATCGTTAGAGGATTGAGGGTCAAATTTATAGCCTTGTGCCACTTCAATAATTATTTAGAATATGTCACCTTTTTTACGTGTATATCAATTTTTAGTAAACCTTACGTATCCGTTTACATACGGTTGGATTTGCACGGCGTCTTATATTGTTAGCATTAGAAACGATATGGTGCTCTCTGAAAAGATAAGCTAATTCTCATATTAGTTTTGAAAAGCTAAAATGGTCGGTTAAATTCTCTGAATTTAAACTTGTATCTATGGATTAATGATGGCCGACAATAAAAACATCTTTGAACAAGCATAAAATTGTAAGAAGTGACAACTGGTATCCCTATTATAATAACGGTAAGTTCACTACGCCAGGATCAGCGAAAATGATCCGATGATTATCGCTTACTTGCATAATCTGTTACGAGAAATGAATGCAATTAAAAGAAATAATTTGATTTTTTGCTGTTGAACCAGCAGCTAATGTGGAACATACATTAAAAATACTATTCTATAAACAATGCAGCTCTACAAGATGATTAGTCTACAAGTCCAAACACATAAAGTTTTAGCAGCTCTATGAACTAAAGGACACCTACTTAATAGCATACAGAGCATTCCAGTTATAGACACTTTTAGCACTTAGTGCTGAGAGCCGGCTCTTAACAAGAGCAACGATTCTTCCCCCTACACCTGAGCTATCTTTTAAACAAAAATTGTAACAGTAAACGATATCTTATTATGATTCGAGAACTATTGGAACTGTCGAAAATGTCAAACCTTAATTATTTTGTTTACGTTAAGTGTCTTGCACGAGTCAATAATCGAATATACAATAATACCTGTGTAGTTTTGATGATGTAAAAAAACTTTATTTGTTGGTACAAAGAGTAGTTAAATGATCATGGAGGTACGACTTTGTGTCCCGGATTATCATTTTATGCAAAACTCGCAGCACTTAAACCCTCTGCATCTACTCTAAATGGTTCATAGAAAAACATGAAGTCACGAAGTCACGCTAGAAGCTTACGCAAGTGAGTCAACCTATATTTATCATCTGCAACAAACAATTCGTGGACCTATTGACTTAAAGGCACAAATGTGGATACTCAACTATATATTATGGATCCGTATATCACTTATTACAACAACCAAAATGGCGAGGTGCTTGTTTAACTTTACATTCAATACTTAGGTGACCTATCGCGCATGTCTTCCGTGTTATTTCCCACTAAGTATATGGTTGTTTTTCGTTGGTTACCTTACTTTTGACATTTGTTGCTTGTACTTAATGTCGTCGAATTAGGTGCTAGCGAAGTATACAATACGCATTTTGGTTTAGAAATGAATATTTTACATATAAACCGATCATTAGGATGATTCCAAAAGAAGTGATTTAATACTTGTGCCCACCTCAGACAACGTGTCAATACTGAAATATCACGATACAATTTTAATGGATTTTAAGGACTCGCAACTATCTTGCCCCAGTCATCATTAGCATGCATCTAAATTTTAAGCTAGACATATTAATTACAATACAATGATAAAAATAATGTGGAGAACCATAGGGTAAAATAGGTTGTAAGCAAAGTAGGTGATTCTGAAACGGGGGATGGAGCTTACTGATCAAGTAATTATCGTAAGATGGTATATGCTTGCATTCTCTTTCTTGAACTCTATGGATTCCGTTATTTTATAATCAGGATACCTTAAAGGCTTAAAATCCTGTATATTTTTAATGATCATGGTCCTGTAAAATGGTGATCGATTCCGGTTTGATGCCGAAGATTTCAAGCTTTTAGATTATTCTAAAACTACATTTCAATATTTTGTAAAGCATCGTATATTCGACAAAACTTAATAATTTGCAATTAACACGGACTTATCCAACGTGCCTGCCTAGATGAAGGACGAAAATAAAAACGATACATCCGACATGATGTTCTAGCGCATAAATTTGGCAACGTATGATGCGATATATAAGTCCTATGAAATATGGGTGTGAGCAAAAAAATTATTAGAACTTCGAATTAGGATGTTTGCATTCAAAGCGCTAATAGATTTATGGTGCACATATATCTTATCTGATCTCGATAACATTTCTCACTGCTTAGCTTTACTTTTTTTATTTCTGCAGTTTACACTTAAATCACCTTTGTAATAGTCCGAGGTACTTGAAAGTAAGCCTTTAATTAATAGTACATCCGAAGGTATAAGCCCCAACCAAACCTAAGAACGTGAATGAGCATAAGATCACAGATTTTGACTTCAAGTCGAGCTAACATACACGATAATGGATCTAAAAATTGAAAAAATTGAGCTTGGGACTCTTTATTTCCTATATGTAAATCAGTATATGTTTTGTATAATAGCAAATTTACGTGAGAACTTTAGCCCCTTTTCAGGTTGTGTTATCGTGTTAAGATCCTAAAAAATGCCGCAATTACTTTGTTAACTCCAGACGGTATTCGTTCGAATGTTAACAGACTAGTATAAAGATTTATGGTTACTAATTTGCTTATAGAACCTAAATTTGTTGGTACCGCAGGTTCGGACACTGTAATTTTTTGGGACTGTCTATGATACTTATGTGCCGATATCAACTGCCGTGCTGTCAAGATAGATACAATATGATAAACAGTATGTTAAAAATCTTTAATGTGACTAACCTCCAATCACAACTCATTTGTATAAATCTAAGTTCATGGATTATAAAAATGACGACAAGTGATGCGAAAAAAAACCATTAAATATATTATATGACCAAATAACTAATTATACATGAAAAAGAATCACAAACAGCATTTGGCGCCATTGAGCAAAAATGACAAAAAGCAATGTCACAATGCAACCTAAAATGTTACTGTAGAGCATCATGCAATGCCTGAAGCATAACTATAAGCGTTCATGATCTCAATGGGCTTTCAATTATAAATTATTTACCAACAAAAATACATATCGACATTAACCTTGTACATTTTTCACCTCGCGAAGAATATCTTATAAGGACTCCCTATATTTCAGATTAATGCCATGTAGGAGATATGGTAACAATGATAACGAAATTTTCTAATATAAACAAAATTATAATAATCAACAAGCTTTCCTTTCAAATTGAGTAAAAACAGGAGATACCTCTTTTGCCTATTCTGGTGTTTTGTTCTTAGCTGTCAAATTTGATTTAAATGCGATTCTTATTCACGAAAAGTGCAAAGTAACGAAGACATGAGAAAGGGAAAAAACTAATGGGGACTTTATGAATATAATATGGTCTCAATTAAAAAACAACCTCCTGTTCGAGGAAGTGTTTCTATTGTGGCTTGGTACGTAAGCTATATAGTATCTGCTAGAATTTTGGCGCTTTCTCGTATGCATGGCGAATTACCCTATTTCATTACGCGTGCTCATTGATATTCGTGATTTTGCGCTTGTGGACTCACAACGTGGTCAAAGAAGAACAATTCTGTATGAAGTCTCTTAAACTCCGTATTAATATATATCTTACAAATAAGCGCCTCAAACTAGTTGACGTATTACATGGCTAGAATAGGCATCACATTTATATTGGTAATACTGTCGCAATTTTTTGCACTTATTAGTAGCGTTATATTCTTGTGAACAATCATATCGATCTATCTTTGCATAAGTTGGACCTAATAGCCTGCTCTTCGCCACAACAATTGGACAAGTACACATCAAGATCATCTACAATTAAGTTACGATTATAAGCAGTATCATTAAACATTTAAGTAGAAGCAGTGAAGTATATGCCAGTGGAAAATGAATAATCGCCGCTCTTATGCACCCCAGCTTGCGACATAAAAGAATTTTTTGTACAAATTACAGAGAGTGGTGTATTAGAATACATTTATAATTTAGCATATCTGGATTTAAAACTTATAACAAGTAAGTCAATATTGAGTAAAAGCAAAAATTTATAACGTTTTTCGTGACGATACATGACTTAACGAATGGTTGCAAAAGTGGCAATCGAAGCGTTTGGTCTGAAGAATGAATGTAAGCAAGCCAAAAACCAAGCTTTTTGCACGCTGAGCAGGATCTAGAATAATCAGCAAGTGCTTCTGTCTAACAGCTTATTCCAGGCATTGTGACTAAAGCCGAAAGCAGAATCGCGCAATATAGAAAATGGATCTGTTCGTGCTTCGTAAAATTCCGCGTAGCGTGATACAATGCGTAGAGCCTCTTTGGATGTCAATATAGCTATAATCTTTGGAGTAAGATACTGAACTGTTTTGACTTGCTTTCGACAAGCCTATCGCTCAGCATCAAACCAAAGAAATAAAAAGAGCGATACTCGCGTCCCATCTTCTGAACAAAATTCAGATGGATACGAATACCGCAATACGATTATTATCGAGCATATAAAGAGGATGTGCCGCTAAAAGATGAATAGTGAACTAGGGAAGTTTTAATCGTGAAGTGATATCACCATGTTTGTGACGTGCGTTTTGTTGCAGATGGGGCTTTGTAATGCTGTTATGATATGCGTCTTCATCTGCGCATATTCGGACTCACACTTAAAATTCATTATGTATACATATGCAACATCTTCAATATTCAGATCGTGGCCCTCTTATTTCTTCTCTATACAACATCAATGTTTAGCCAAAGATAATTTTCAATTTACCCATCATTTGAGTATTAGTCACAGAATTTACATCTTAAAAACTACTAAGGATGAACAAGCAACCTTTTCTGCCAACATACTTATAATTATCCAGCTCAACGTGGTGATGTGAGTCAAACGTAACTGGTGTGATGGTATGATCGACGAAATTTCATTGCTTGCGACACACCATTTTTGTACTGAGTCGATAACTATCCGCACTATATATATTTAATGGCTACAAACAGCTTAACAACCATCTGCATAAATAGCTTACTTGCATACCCTAATTAGATGGATCTGGGATGTGTCATAGTCTACGCCAACGAATTTGAGACAAATATAAAGTATTCGTGTACGTCAGACCTGCTGAGTATAGGTAATGTTGTCGCATTATTTATTATATATATGACAACTGCGAAGAAATTCCATCTTTAATATATGGCGCTACAAGTAAATGAATATCCGAGTTCGCATCTAGAGGTCGTATAATACTAAAGGTGGCCGCTATCAAGCCGTATTGATCGCTGGGTGAATATGTACGAATTAAAAATGTTTGTTAGTAAATGTTGAATTAGCTGCACCAGTGCCAGCTCGATGACCTCAGAGCGATAGGAATGACAATTTTTGGACTTTGACCTTTAGTCTTACCTTGATGATATCCATATTCCATGTAATACATCCATGTTTTTAGCATGTTAGCGAAATTATACTTCATGGCTCCTAGTATGCAGTTAAAATAATTTAAATGATGAAGGGTCTACTACACAACTTTCAAAAAAATGATTGAGTTACAAACAATCGAATAGCTAAAAACGAAAAATGTTCATTAAAATCAATTTCAAAATTACTGGAATGCATGGGTCGGGTGCGAATTGTTACAAATATTGTAGCTATATATCGTCTTTGGCCTTCTGTCAGCATTATTACAATTGTCTGTGGTAAAACCCGGAAGATTGCACTCGTGGAGGAAGGTGGGATTAGAAGAATACTTTGTAAATGTTGTGCCTATTTTTCCCGCCTTTAATATGACTGATATACAATATGCTCCAAGTTGGATAACATCATACTAAATTCGCTACGTTATCGCACGTGATTATTTCTCTAGCTCCTTTTAATTCGATGTGGGATATGGTGTTATTGTCGTGGCGTCAAGAATTTATCAGGATATAAGTGCTCAAGAATATGAAGCGTCTCTACAAAACTATATGCGTTGCGCCATTCTTATATTGAATCGATGAACTCTAATTTGGCACTGCAATGCTGACCCAATTGTTAAAACGAGCTCACATCACATTAACCCACTTATATGTGTTCTCAAGATACCCTACTTAAGCACAGGCACTTGCACACATAATTACTATTCTCGGCTCATACCAATTTCTCTCTTACATCTGCGAAAGACACATCGATTATAACCGGTGCGGTTTCTGCGTACTGAATCCGTAGCAATAATGTATAAGGCTACATGCGGCAACTTGTCATCTTTTTTGTCGTTGTGCAGATGATATAGTCTGATATCTGAGACGAAGAACTTAAATATAAGTGTGAAAATGTTATTTTATCAATTGATCCAGATCAGCTTTTAATCAAAACACATATAGAAAAATATATTGGTTTTTTATTTGGACAAGAATGTATCGTACTTTCGGCTGTAAATAATTTCTACAATGCCACCGCAAGAGTAAAAAATAATATATATGTGAAGCGGCGTATACATGCGAATATATTGATATACTGCGGTCCATTGACACACTTTACCAGCTGCTTGTTGTATTGTTTACCCAAAATATCGCAATAATTGCGTATTTACTTTGATGTAAACGAGATATGTGTAATCATTAATTTTATCAAACGCATTTGTCACCATAGTTACATAAAAAAACTGATTTGTATGCGGGAGAGTAAAACATCGGGTATTCTGTGCGTTGATTTGACGCAGTTTTCTCGTGGTTCAGAGCGTGCATTAATGTATTATCTGACTCTTCGTTAAACACGGTTGCGATCATGTTGTTATATATCATAATAATCGATCTCGTCCTGTTCAAAATACATAATAATTCTCTGTTCCACAAAGTATACAGTTTTTTCATGATGGACTAAATTTGACATGCCGCCAACTTCGTCTTCGGCATCTATTTCCTAAGCAAGTCACGCATGGATTAGAGTCAAACACGACTACCAGCTTGAAAATGCAGTGACTGACTGTAGATGTCATAATTTAAGTCTAGCACGAGAATATTGATCTCCGTACATTAGATTTCAATTTTTATAGTAGGAATGAAATTGCTGGGTAAGATTTCGCTCAACGACCAGACCGCCATCTGCTATACATTATATTTTAAACGATCGAAGCTGATATATGCCAAACCAGGAAGTCCCAATGGAACTAAAATGGTCTTGTACATACTTTATTTCTTTCTGCTGCTCTTTTTTACATTTAAAGCAAACATGCACATTTCCTTCAGCAATAGACGATGTCTAAATCTAATGAACTATCCGTGATTTAACTTTTTAGCTATTCTACTGATTTCAGATACCTAATATTTACACTATCGATCCATCTATAACAAACTCACTTTTGCGGTTTTACGCCTCGAGTCTGTATCAAGCATGCGCCCAAGTTATCGTCAATTTACTAGCGCAATACCAACAGCAGTCGACACGTCGCAATTAACGCACATCTAATAAAATCGACCATTATAGCAGCCAGCGATGAAACTACCTCATGGTTCCATAATTAACATGATAAACCGTGTCGAATCTCTGGATCAAAACTCTTAAGTGGTTGCAAATTTTTTACACAATATTATTAGTTTGCTGCAACCATCGTATCGGAAGTAATTAGAGAGATTATCAGCGAAAAATTAATGTAGAGGATTATGATTGATGACGAATGTAACGAGTCAGGTTTTAAATGCATCACCGTGTAAGTAGTAGACCACAAGACCATAAATTATGCAGAGGAATAAATAAGATTTAACCCATATCTTGACTTTGATAGCTCGGAAAAAGAAATTTAAGCCCGCAAATGTTTGCACGTAACACGCAATTACATATTTTGCTTCCATTGTTACATAGTTTGGGGTGTTGTAACTTTTGCGGTATTATCCTTTGCAGGTTACTACGCATTAATTCTGTCAATTACCTTTAAATTGGCATCGTTAGTCGTTTAAGATCAACCCACCAAGGCGATTAACTGATTTATTTTTAAAAATGCCCTTTAATTTGATGGCGAGCTATCAAAGTTAATTTTAATAGTTTCCAACACATAACGCATGGTTCGCCGGAAACCGATCTGGAGTAAACAATACGTTCTCTTGTTTATATAAAAGTCAGGGAAGTGATAAAGCTTCATTTGTTTTCGAATGATAATTTCTAGTTATCGTTGCTTATACTAATCCAATGATTCTGCCGATGAATAAAACATCCAGCGAAGTATACTGATTTTCCCGATGCAGAAAGCATAAAAAGGAAAAATTTAAAAGCTTCAATTGTACCAAACATTTCGTTGAATGCTACAACACATATTAAAACAGTAATCGCTGTATATGGAATCGACTTCCGATCATACTTTCTTGTTATTTCAATTTTTATTAGTAGTACGAGTTCTAAATTATTTATAAACTAAATTTTATGTACGCTAGGAATTGCATTGCAGACCTAGATGACGCGTCTTTGTACCCGATATAAGATCGAGGTAATTCTAAATTCAAAAGTGTTTGGCTCTTGTCGGGACCCGGCTGTTCTCTAAAAGGCGATATGAAGTGAGCCCGGAACCGTCTTTTTGACTAGAGCATTTATTTCATTTTTGATGTTCCGTCAAGCGCTCCCTTGTACATAAAAGTTTTTGTAGATGCTCGAGAAGTGAACTTGTTTGCATAGAATGCTGTGATAATATCCTTGTCGCATCGAGAACGACAAAGTTCCTCTTCGATTTAAGCATCAACTTGTCTAGTCTAGTACTAACGTTGATTATTCTAACTATATTGGTATATTCAATGATTAATATTGCTAAGATGATACAGAACCTCCGTCATATTCAAATTTTCATGTCGATTTTAAGCCAGAACTAATCATTATAGATTTCAGATTTAACGTCAATTGCTACATGAATAGCGGTAAAAAATCATCAAGTTCTTAAATATTAAATATAGAGCTTATTACGAGTATATTGTAAGTAGGCGTAGCGTTGATCACATAATAAAGTTAAAAATGCTAAGGATTCGGTGTGTCGCACCGGTAAGAATTTGGATCTTAATTAACATGAAGAAAATGTCCGAACTTATCAAGGACTTGACAGATTGTCAAACATACATCAAATTAGTTCGCTTTCTCACCAGCACGAACATATCGAGTCAATATTAATTATCATCCCATTTGTAGCTCCATCGAACACTATAAAGCTACACGACAAACCGTGTCTCTTACTTCGTCCGCATACTTCCCACAGAAACGTAGTATAAAAATGCGACTATGCAAATGGACTGATTTACTTTCTTTTCAATCTTCTTGCTTATGTCATCGTCGAACACAAAAAACTTCCCTTCATTTTCTTAATATTACCTACCTGCGATCGAGATTATTTCATTTCGTGCAACAAAAAACGTCGCAGTGCCGGGGTCGTAATTTGACAAATTTATTCATGTACGGATAAAGTATTAATTGGTAATGTACTGCAATCCTGAATGTACAATATTAAAAGAATTCTACGGTCGTTTTCGTTATCGTAATGTCGTGTAATAATCACGAGATATTCAAAGCTATATCCCAATCTTGCAAAGCCGAAAAGGTGGCTAATTTGAAGAAGTTTATATACTAAACAGACAGAAAGAAAGATATTTAAAAATGATATTACCTATGAGTACAGTACCTTTGATAAAGAGATAATTGAAACATCAGCTAGGATAGAATTGAAGTAGTCACATTTGCTGATTGCTTTTATCCAGTATAGAATAATTGTGAAAGCTAATGTCAATGCCAAAACGCATGTTCTAAATTTGTATTAGACGGCGTAAGCTTATATGTAATGCAGTTAACGCCTCAAGTATGAAGGATATATAAACAAACAGCAATGTCGGTCATGATGTTCATTCTAACGACAATCTGATACTGACGACTGCCTCTAGCCCAAAACGAATAAAGTGGGTCTTTTATTAAATGACCATGGTGTGAAGAATTAGTTGAATATACGAGGTTTTATTTAGTGACTGAATTTAACTTTCAAGTGTCAGAGATCCATATGTCTTTTCAATTATCGTAGTTTATATATTCCTTTTTTACTTACATTGCTTAGGAAGGTGCAGAATGATAGATTTAATTATGATAACCCTTTGTTTAGATTAAAAAATTATGGGGATTAGTAATTCAAGATGGACGAAATCAAAGACAGACTAATTGCCAATCTCGTACGTGTGTCGCGATTAAATACATTATGGCGACAATCAGGCCGCCGAGTGCTACCTGTTATTTAACAGAACCGAATGATTACAATTTAACGAGTTGGATAATCGACTGTCATTAGAAGTGAAGTCTGGTGATTATATGATACAATATTAAAAGCAAACGTTATACACAATCAGTAACAAATTTCAGGTCAGTGTGGTAGGTTGATCGAGCAATTTTGCAACAGAAGCCGATATTGCGCTACTCCGAGCTCGCAAGTTATTGACGGATACAGTCGCACGAGTCTGATTGCATCTATTATACCAGCAAGGGATGATAGCTGAAACTGAATTTATATTTAATTTATAGAAGTGACGGCGATGGTCGACGAGAATACTTTCAGATCCGCGACCGCGGTCTCGATCAAAAAGAAGTTTGCGTAACAACTCATTGGTATGTGCCATAACACGCGATCTGATCTCAACGTTGCCAAATACAGGATAAAGCGCGATCCGCAATCGGCGACCGCTACCAAGGTAGATGTCGCGGTACAATAGATAAATTTGTACCAAATAGCTCGATCCGCAGTTCGCATTCAGTGAATAAAGACACGAGCGATTTCACGATCCGCTATAATGGATGAGCACCCGATTAGCGATCCGAAGTCGACTCAAAGACAAGATCGCATCCGCGATCCTCGACTGCGGTACATAGGATTGAAGCGTTTTACACCAACCGATATCCGATTCGCGGTAAGCAAGTATATTGAGCGGGCCACGTCTTGCAAGCGGAAGTAATCAGTGATAGACGACAAGCGGCAGCAGAATGAATGATGAGGGTAGAAGAAGCATTATTTAAATATTGATTAGAGATAGATGCGGAAATTTCTATTGATTAAAACTATGCGCGTCTACTTTCTTTACAGGCCGATTTTGGCCGTTCGACGATTCAAAAGTCATATAGTTTAATGCATAGATATTGCTATATATTTGGCAAGGGACCAAGATCAGTGAGACAAGTGTAATAGGTGAGATTGGTAAGAGCAACATAGTAAAGCTTAGAATGCAAAAATGCAGGATGACCCAAATGTTCAGAAGGTCAGCTGATCTATTAGGTACGTTTTATATAATGTTATCTCGTCGAAATCGGGCTGACTCACACCGAGCATCCTACAAATATACCCGTGACTGGTAAGGATTGTCATACGGGGACATACAACTCTATCATATACACAGTCAAGTTGTTCGTTGAAAAAGTCCTCCCAAAAGCGTGCAGCTACCGGTAAATGAGGTGAGAAGGAAGCAAAGAGAACATAAACGTAGTACTCCCAGCGAAAGTCGGTCGTTGGAAGCGAGTTAAAATGAGGTAGAAAATAAACGCTGATCGTTTCTCTACCACAGTTGCTCATGTTATTATCCACTTACTACAACTTGTTTGAACTAGATATTACAAATCAAACATGGGATCATTTTGTGAAATCATATTTGCAGTCGTAATTGTACGAAATTAGATTGTCACCCTTGACGGCGTTGTTTTGCCCGTCCATCTCTTGTATGAACTATACAACGACGCGATAATTATATAATACAATATAATCTAGCACCTTTTTCTAAATTCATTGCAAAGCACATTAACTGTCCGGAGCTTAACCTTAACATCCATAAAATTTAAATCGTCATATTACGCTGCGATTGAAACTTTCATATTACGACATATGGGGAGGCCTTCCTATAGAGGACCCAATGATAAAATACCATGTACCGAAATCACTTCCGAGTATGGCGGTAGATTGTAGTGACAGACAAATAATATATGTTTTTATACAATCAGGTCGATGCCTTTGAATGGGCAGAAGCAATTTTTATTACGCATGGGTTCTTAAAGATAATCCCTAGAACATTTTTGATGTAGTTCAGTTAGCAATGGATCTAAGGTACAGATGGGATGACCGGCCACAGGAATACTCGTTAAAATATATTTTGCTCACTATGACACTCAAATTACATCTGATCATTAATGCGGGCGCAGCAGTAGCCCGTGAAACTACAAGTGCCGTAGTCATTTTTAAGATGCGAAATATTGGTGATTGTTGACCGATTCCAACACGATTTGGTATTGAAAAGTACCAAAGACGTACTTAAGTGTTCAGTGCGACCAAAGCGATAGAAAGGCATATAACAGGTATATTTTTAGAAATTTGGCCGCCCAAAAACGTACAGGTTTAGGATGTTAAACACCTTCGATATATTTTTGAAAAGAAAAAGACCATCTTTGATTGCTTTGGTCGTTTCAACGAAACAATTTGGGATGTTGATATCTCGTTTGCATAGAATCATGGCCATCATCTCCGTAAAAAAATTAATAGGCATATCAAAATATTAAATACGCATGTCTCAAGTGCTCTACTACACCCTAACCTCTTAAATAATTCGCTTGATGAATTTAATAATTCTAAAATAAATCATCAAGTGAGATTAGATGCTGCATGCTTCGTAAAACACTTTATCGGCGGATGAAAAAAATAATTTGTCAACCAATGTGGCCAAATGTGGTCTTTGGACAAAAAATTATTAACATGGTCAAGTTGTGACAAGGAAGAACATGCGGCTAGTATGCAGATATTACATCAAATAAACGACATTGAAATTAGAACTTTGCGATAGTGGTTGAGATAATATCCGACCTGCTATTCTTTTATGTCCGCCCGACAAACGATAATATACATACCTTATATCTGAATTTTTTATATAGGCCGTACAAAGAGGATCGATAATGCACATCCTACCATTACATAAATCATGGAAAATATATAAGTCACAGTCTAAGGAATGGTGCAAACTCATTCATCACCTTTCTGGTGTAACCGCGATGTTCCACTGGCTCCCTTACGATCAAATAATATAAATCATTCCGCTACATTATATAAAGGTTCCTTTCCCCACCATATGTATTTGTGGGGAAGTCGGGTTGGACAATAATCCTTAGTAAAAAGGAAGGCTACGCTTTTCCTTGTTCAAAATAAATTGGTCGTCGATCGTATATACATATCGCGGTTATTCTTTCGGTACTAGGAAATCGCTCTCTTCTTTTTGCGATCGCCTTGCAAAATTAGATAGATTATAATTCCATTTGTCCATTTGCCATATGCCAACTTGAGGTCTTTCGCAAATTTATTCTTACCCGCTAAAAGATACCTTGTTCGACTGCAGTTGCAACCATCTTCCAAAGTTATTCTTGCAACTGGCTTATCAAGTATCGGGTGATTTAGGTGGACGTAGATCGACACCATCAATTTGATCGATATGGCAAAGCTACCGCAATCGACAAAAGCCGTTGCGCATCTTCTACTGTATATTGAGCTACAAGATTAAAGCCCACAACTCAAAAAGACTACATTTGTCGAACCTCCCCCTACAGAAAGCAGCTGCGTATGTCTCTCGTACATCCTTCATGATATATACAGTCCATGCCCTTTATAATCTCCCTGTATCGCGGGCACTAGATCGCAAAAATTGCATTTTGGATAGAGCGATGCTTTTTCGTGCAAATCTCTCACATCTGAGTATGATACTTATAGCGTATGTTGGTGACATCGACTTTTCGTTCCATATTAGTGGGCTCTACAACAAAAAGATAGTATATATATTTAAGGACAACAAATAATAAATTATTGTAACATTTTCACGATCTCGATTGGAGTCACACCGATTTTAACGACGTTAAGATATCAGCAGCTCCACGCTTCTATTAATCTGAAAATATATAGTCTATTATTTTCCTACAATATTTTTTTATTTGATTTTAAACTTCGTGGTAAGCGAATAATTATACTACATAAACCCGTACATAGGGTCACTAATTAAGGTCAGCTTATTGCGTGTTGTGTCACTGCAAATAGTAAATCATCATATCTTTTGTATTTTCCCTCGTCAATGGTTTAATTTGACACTTCTTCTGATTGTAAAACATAAAAAATGTGTATTTGTCCAATTGTTAACGTATTGGAACTCGGATAGCCCTTGACAGAGGTAGGTTTAAATTTGACAATACGCTTTTTTCTTGAAAAAAATATTTATAGCTTTTAATAGTTCAAACGAAGATGACCCGTTGCTTCAACTACGTCTACGAATTTAAAAGATAGCGTAGTAATCGATCTAAGGTTTTGACTTATAGTCAAAAGATCACATGGAAAAGATCTAAGAATCGACAGAACAAAATGCGTAAAATTCTTATCAACAAGGCAGTTCTTTTTATGTCTATCAAAGCTAATCAACGTATATCTAACTGTTTTAAAGCATTAAAACCCTGTCTTTTAATGATTTTGTAAGGTTCTATTACCTTCCGGAGTAAAACCTGATACGTATATATAAATGTGGGGGGCACGCATCAGCTCCCATCAATAGCACATTGGACATCACTGACTATGTAACTGGTTCGCCACGGGGTTCGCGAACACATATCATGTAACTGTATCACCAAATTTATTACAGTAGCGTTCGAAAAAAATAAAACATTCTTGTGATCGATACTACGTCAATCTAACTGGTTCTTTTTTGTCGAGAAATGCAGTCTTCTTCCGAAGTCATTCTTAAACAGCCCTACCTAGTAGCCATTTATAAGGCTTCTAAAGTAGGCCTTCCTGTTAACACGACATACCTCAGAAGCTTTCAGCGCTATTGTAATAGCGACTACTCCATAAGTGCGTACAAAAGATGCGTGGTTTTATTTAGCAAAAAAATGATCCTTCTTGTTTATGATACCCTTGCTCACGCTAGAATCTATAATAGCTGCATATATAAGAATCAACGCCGGCGTGTTAAGCTTTGACTTCGGTATCGGTGCGTGTTAAGATATAGCAGAACCTATACCAAAAAAATTAAGGCCGACAATTGGTACACACCTACGATGTTCAAATAATGCGGATGAATTTATTAATAGATATATATGTAACGGTGGATGCATGAGAGACGCTTGCTTAATTATGTTGATGTCCATTCCGTATTGGCGAAAAGACACAAGAACTAGCTATTGTCTGATTCTACCTAAATGAATTTGTTCGGTGATTCCATCGGAGCACTCCGTCTAGCCATCAAATTTAAATACCCAGCTATTTCTATATGTGTCGTGATAGGATTAAAATAGGCACAAATCGCCGAGCCATTTGGTACTCCACGGGTCCTTTCGGACTCGGTCATATAGGGTGGTCTTAGTGGAGCAAAGAAATATGTCATTAATCACGACCACAGCCGTCTACTTAAACATATATATACCATATTTTAAGGGAAACGTTAAACCCCCCAGTTTTTCGTAAACCACCCCACCCCTATATATTGCCGAAATTTATATAATTTTTATGTTTTTGATTGGTCATAGTTGAACGCCATATTGCTAAATACTGGCAGCCAATCCCAACACTACAATGCATCCTTTTTTCTTCAGCCCATACCCTACTTTTTCAACTGTTAAAGAATTTATATTAGCGCTTTAACACCATAGTTATTCATTCTCATATGGCTCTGGTGCCACCTCCTATAACTACATACGATACGCTGGAGCAAGCCCGTAATTGTGGTGCCCAGCGGATGTAGACTACCTATTCGGGGAAACGTTATCGATGAAGGATCATTATGGCTCTTGTCAGACGCCACGTTGAGCCAATAATATCATCAGATCACACGTTAGTCTGGTGAGTCAAATGTAAAGACATTACGACGATTAGTGAACCTCTTAATAGACTTCTCCGGCTGGCTTGAAGTCACTTTCGAATATAGTGTTGTTAGATGCCTTCGTCAATGTGCCCATGCAGGATACTTGCTACAAGCCCAACATGTTCCAGAATCGCTCGTATAAATTTTTTATTTGACCGAGTAATGGCTCGGTCAAATGAAGTATCTATATAATAAATTACTCTACGTCTCCGACCTAAAGACATGCATAGATTGTTCAGATTTAGTTTATTATCATTTGTAAATGAGATTGTAAATTATTTCTAAGACCGGTAATATTCGCGATTCTTCCAATCAGAAGGCGTAAATCGAGTAAATTACGGTAATATATAGGGGTGGGGGGGTTAACGAAAATCTGTGTGGTAGTTAACGTTTCCCTATTTTATATATACTTCTACTGGTTCGATGAGTGTACAAGCGCAAGTGCGAATACTACCATTAGCAGATCTTCGCAACTGTCGAACACGTAATCCGTGGTAAAGTGCTCCAATTCTGCTAAATAAATCATTCGATGCTGCTTTGATACAACAAGCATGTGGCTGGGATTCAAACGCAGACAAACGTCACAAGATCACAAGCAGATGTGCATGAGCTGATGGTAGTGTGTCTATACCATTTGTTGTTATTATAAAGATGGGTGTATCTGGGCGGCGATGACCGCGCACATGTGCAGTGGGACACTCATACATACTTTATGGGAAAAGATTGCTGTCATCGGCAAAGACGCCAGCTAATGTGTTGCTGGAACCGGCTGTGTGGTACCGAAACCAAATCGTATTCAAGATTGATACTTTTAGAATCGGCACGTGTAACTCTTTTTAAGAGTCATTTGACGTTGTCAGAAAGGTGCGAGGTTGGTATCACAATTACCCTCGCCGTTTTCGTATGCTAATTTTTCGTCGTTGTGCGGTGTTGACGACGATACACTTGATGTTTTCGTATAAACAGCGGGTGTCTAGTTTCTGTATGAGAGCCCAATTTATACCTGAGGCGTTGTGAAAGCGCAATAGCAAAGATGTGCTATCTTACTATCACACATATAGTATTCATTGTGGAAACGACAGCCACGTCGCCTTATCGTGATCAGTAAGATATATTTCAAAATTGCCTTAAGACACATGGTATACACGCACAATGATTGATGAAGAATCTACCAGACATTTCAAAACTTAGCATGTGCACCCTTTTGTTTCAACTGAAATCCGCGATACATTCGATCATTAATCGAATTTCTTGCAACGAATGCGAGCAAATGAGACAACGCACCTATATCCCTACTCATTTTAAATCAACCACGGTCATGAAAAAGCTGTAGGTTAACGTTGGAGTGGACATATAATTCTCCATAACGTTCCACATATGATACACTTTCGATTAGTGCCAATTCACTTGATGTGAAACGGTCTCTACTGGAGTCGAAGTTAACTATATTAGATCACCAAGAACAATTATAGGCTACCGATGTTCTGGACACTTGCCATTATCTTTATGTGTTTGTTGTTCCTAGTTGGATTGCCTAAAATACCGTATTCAATCTCCTGTGTTCGCGAGGTGCTATGCCCCGTATATTGTTTTGGTCTGGGGGTTATCAAGAAGGTGTACTTTGGTGGGGCCAGGCTCGCAAGAACCTTCGCTCTAGCTCGCGTCCAATGTGTCTCGATATTGACGGCAACGCATCAGACCATTTTCTATTGCGCGGACCTGTGTACCCCTGCTTCACCGGGAAACTCCCAGCCTACGTCGTTAAGCATTCTACCGCCGTCGATTCCGGCTCATTTAAGAAATGACTCCTACGGTACCCACGGTTGCCGGGGGAAGGTCTATTGGAGATGCAATTGGCTCTAAGGCTAGCACCCGTGGCGTGCGTGCGCAACTCTGTCGACAGGGAAGATGTTGCTTCGAGTGCTGCGTCATCTTCCGCGACTGCTACTCAAAAGCAGAATGCTTCTTCGGGTGGACCCACTTCTGCGCCGATAGTTTCTTGAACGTCGGATAGCACATCATCCTGCCCTGTATCCACTACGACTTATTCTAAACCTACGGCCAATGATTTTCATATTCCACGAAATTAAAAGCACCTACAAGCCCACATCTATGACACTACTGAACGGTTGTGGCGCACGCGTAACTTTTACGACGCATTTGCTGTTTTAAAGTCTCAGCTTGACTTTTATTAATCAACATCTGAAAATGGCTATTCTATTCTGACCAGCTTTAAATTGAACCGCATCACCATTCGGCGACCGCTGCCAGCTGCGCAAAATTGTGGAACGCTGACGGGATTGCGCTGATTCATATCGGGTTGTCGGCGACGTGTATGCTATAATTACTTTTTAGACACAAATCTTCAGCCGTCGCGTAAAGAGGTGCTTAGTTTTCCTTTTAGCAAGAGTCTTACACAAGTTCATGACACCTTTTGTTTTCAACCAATGACCCGATTACGCTAGTCAAGACTTTTCTGGAGGATCCTGGCGCCAGTCAGAAGGTTCTTACGGACTCGATGCAATCATAGCCTGGACGTGGTCATCTCAAGACATTATTGACCTTCATTTGGCCGAACTTTTACCAAACCTGCTATTCCTGATTAGTGCAAGCCATTACGGTCGGCTTATGCAACTTTTAGCCTACTTGGTAACCGTTGTCTAATTGTGCGGATCAACCGCGCACTCTGTCAGTTATACGGCATCGACAACGGTGAGCTGGTAGACACTACCCGTGGACTAGCCTTCTTTCGAATTCTTATATTTTCGTCGGATCCACCGATCATGCGGAGCGATTGATGGTTTCAATTGGTTGTGGATTCCCAATTAAGTGGATACACCCCAAAAAGACTGCTTACAGTCATGGTGCTTCAGTTTTTCTTGTATCGATACTTGGCGAACGCACGACCGTCCGTTGTGTTCAGTTTAGATTTGCCGGACCGACAGCCAGATCTTTGCTTGAACTGCGTGCTTTGTGTTTGCCTGCTGATGCTGAGAATACTACACGATGGCCCATTTTCACGGCAGGTGGTGTTCACGTGGCCACGTGCCCGTGAAATCAATTGTTCTCCGTGGACCTCCGGTAATGATGGAATGCTAACGATAATTCAGCTTGGGTCAGACATCCGATTGCTCTCGGCCAACTTTAAAGGTGTAAAGTGCAACGGTCACCTCACCTTTGAGTCTCCTGTTGCCCTATATGACCTCGTGTGCTTCCAGGAGACATATTTTCGCGACGATTACGATGGTTTTGTACCATGTTTCTTCGCGGATCCATCGTCGCTGCTTTTATTCCAACTTCCGTCCCCCCTAGCCTACTCCAAACTCGCACCCACGTGCTGGTGTTATACATTTGCTATCGTATCGGCTTCCGCGCTTGTCTTCGGCTCACTTTCTATGTTCTAACATCATCCCTGGCAGGTACCTCGTCGCATCTAAGCGAGTCAGGGACGTGTCGTTTTGTATTCATAACATTCATGCGCCTAAAGATAATCATGAAAAGACAGCATTTTACTCGGCTCTAGCGAGCCATAAACTACCCGGAGGGTAGTCATCACTTAATCCATGGTATTTATAATTTGTTCCATGTCACTTCATTGCACAGCAGGTCAGGTTGAATTAGTCTCATTATACTGTTTAGAAATCATCGCCCAGAGGTTATTCGGTTGAATTTCGGCTATTCGTCGATTCCGAATTACTCGATTTTTGTCCCCGGGGGGGCTCGAACCGGCGATCAGAGTCTTTTCGTTAGCGTACTAAACCACTACACCAAGGCACCACACTTTTGCACAGCAGGTCAGGTAAATAAACCAACAGTAAAGCCAGCCTTCATTTTAATCGTTATTCAGATTTTCTCGGCGTCAGTTGTACTTAGCGTGTCATCATTTAAATGAAAAGGTTCAGAGTGACCCATCACCGCGTATAAACCGTCTTGAAAATATTTTTTTGAATGAGACTCTTCCGGATGATTATTGTTCGGCACCTTGTATTTGAACATCGACATGGTTGCGAGAACCTCCTTCGTTAGGTGCATCTCAGCACTACGCCTCTAGATCATGGGTCAGGTTGTTGGAGATAACCTTCCAACTTTTTGAATACCCAGATGGCGTGCCTGGCATTGTGCATGAGGCGTTTGATGTTCGTGATCCAATTCGTAATGCATCGAATCCTTGATTTGTCTGAAACGGGTGAAAGTGCAAGGTCCGTAACGATATATTATTGTTGATTCGAGCTTCGTCGTGATTACAGCCGTTGAATTCGCAAGGCTCGTGCATTAGCTCAATATGCAGCTGATTAATTTGTTTCAACGCGATAGTCAAAATCGACAGATAGAGCGATCGCGTGCTGTCTTGAACTCTAAACAAAGCCAATACACAGAGCTTACCCAGGAATGCCGGATTTGATACACATGCCACTCAGATGGAGCGTACGACGCGCCAGTTTTTCGGCCACAGCGCTCGGACCTTCGACTTGTACCGATCGTAACTGCTTTTCGATCGGGTGGAATCGAGACAACGCATCCGGCTGAAGTCGCAGAAATCTGTAGCCAACACTAAAGTGAGATCTTTAGCGATCCTGAATGTTTACCTTGTTACCCGGATATTGAACGAGCAGCACAAGACCATATTTTATACACCGTACAGAGTCGCTTGATATCTTCTCAGTCTAGAGAACTTGACGATGACATCACCGCCGAGAAGCTAGCTGCTACTACTTGGCATCTTCGTAGCTCGTCTGCACCATGGGCTGACGGGTCAACACCAGCTATTTACAAAAATGCCTTGGATACTTTGGAATTGTCATCGCTATTGTGTTGCCACCAATTTTATCGTGGCATCCTCCTCCCATCTCAGCGTAAAGCATCTGTACAGCTCCTCCACAAGGCAGGTTCTCGGTCTGACAATGGAAACCACAGGCCTATCATAATGATGCGAGCATGTCAACAATGGGGTAACCACGAAAACGTATCGGATGCGCCAACTCATTCCACAATTGATTAATGATGAACTGAAGGAGTTCATCTCGAGACGGTATCTGTACCACCATACGCGCTTCCTCAGCGATCTGCCTCTTTTGCTGCAGAGCTAACAAAGATGAAGCTGCGAAATTTCTCCAATTGTATATAGGCTTACGATAGGGTGGACTGGACGTATCTGTTTCTTCCACGGATGGACTTAGGTCCTTATCATGCCCGTGGGTTTAAGTTCTCTACCGTGACCGTATGGTCCGTTTTATTGTCACTGACAGGCTTTTATCTCCGGTGGTGGTGACCCGTGGAGTGATACAAGGTGCCCGCTGTCTGCCTTCTTGTAACTGCTCTGCATCGAGCCACTGGGGAATCTTTGCGGGCACGACCCGATCTCGGCATTCCCATATCGCCGAGTTAGATTCAAACCGGGATATTCTTTACTAAGACTCTACGCTCTTGGCAGGTTTTCATACCGCTGCTGAACAACAGCTACATTTGGTGCAGCTTTACTGTTCTGATTCGTGTGCAATGCTTATTTGCTCCGTGCTGCATTCTTACGCCCAACCGCACCCGAGTACTACCTTTTCTTCCCAATATACAAGGTTTCCTACCGTACAAATTAATTACGTTTCTGGGTGTCGTATTTGGAAAACAAGATTCTTCGTTCCAGCAAATTTCACAGATCGACAAGCGACTACTGGATCGCTCGACCTTGGCGGTACCGTGAGCAAAAACTCAGAGGACGTCTCACCCACACTACGGCCGTCATTTTCTCGATTCTGTGGTTTTATGCACTCATGTCAACATACCCAAGATGACCGTCCGTCGCTGGCAGCGGCTCTTGAAAATTTTATCGTCTACCGACGCACTGAGCGTGACAAGACACCTGTCCAGCCAATTTTAGGTGAATTTAGTCACCTTCACCTGGTAAAAGTGGACTGATATTTTCTCTTTAAACAATTTTATTCGACAACAGCGAGTGTCTCTCACTCAACCGTATGTATCTTCAATGATAAATTTGAGTAGCCTTGACTGGTCTAGCCCTGAGGTCGTGTTACTGTCAGGCTCATTGCCACTGGGCTGTTTTTTGCCGCTCGTTCGACCTACTTACCATATCCTTCAACCGTCACCGCTCGGTTTTGAATTCACGTACACTCTCTTCCTCATGGCGCTCGTCGTGGAAAATTTGGTTGGCTACTTCCTGGCCGGGGAGGTTGTCTAACTTCCCGAGCGCATGAGATATATCCATATCCTGTCCCATTCAGGCTAATTTCTCAGTAACCCATTGCTTTAGTTTCCAGTGCGTCTACGGGTCGTCCTCGCTACCTCGGCCACATTGTTAGCCCTTCCAGACATTACAAATTTTTGCTTGAGAAATTACATGGTCTTCGCTGCCTCGCTGCCTTCATCTCAAAATTGGATGGGTTTCCCTCACTCGGCTGATTTTAAAAACCGCGTTCTTTAGCCGGCTGGCGTGACTCTTCCCGCGTCTCGGCAGCGAAAGTGGCTGCGCGTCTTATACGACGAAGTGATTTAGCTTTACTGTTAAGTGTTGCACAAGCTACTGTGTTGGGTGCTCTGCGCTTCCGGCGTCACCGCGTCTCGGCAGCGAAAGTGGCTGCGCGTCTTATACGACGAAGTGATTTAGCTTTACTGTTAGGTGTTGCACAAGCTACTGTGTTGGGTGCTCTGCGCTTCCGGCGTCACCGCGTCATACCTCTCTTTGTTGGTGTCTTTCGCGGTTCCAGGCTCTATTGATCTCCTCGCACACCGAAGATAGCTGCGTGCAGTCGTTCGAGGTACTTTTTTGCCACCTCGAGGACCTCACCAATTCCAAGTTTTCTTTCCTTAACTGATGCTAAGGTTGCTTCCAATTATCTATGACCTCCAATTGCATCCAGCATTTCGACTGCTCCCTGTTGCTTCTCTTCTCTCCATAGTCCTCGTTCGGGAGCAGTGCAATGTCATTTTTCTGGCTGCGCTGCTGCCGTCGAGACGGAACGACACCTGTTTTATGAGTGTGTTCCAGCGACCCAGCTTTGGTCGTTTGTAAACCGCGACCGGTATCCCCTCATCGGTTCGACAGTGATGTGGGAGCATATTGCACACCCATCGACCATCCCAACTAATGCTTTCCGAAAAACTGACGCTGAAGCGTTACGACTATGTTTGGTACGTCCTTCGCGCCATCATCCTCCACCAACTTTGGACTCAGCGCAATGCCACCTGATAATCGACGTCTTCAGTCGCTTTTTTTACAAATGCTCAAGCTTTACACAACATTTGCGGCTCACATTCGGTTCATTTATCGGATGTAATCTATATTTACCTGCCCTCTTGACCAGATTGTTGACGTCCTGCGTTCCGATCGCTGTGGAGGTGTCGCCTTGCGCCGATTTCCGTGTCTACTGGCCACTCGCGATGTCGCCGATCTTGTCCCTGTCAGTACCTTTCGTGACCCCTTTGGACGTTACCGGTGATCGCTTCCAATTTTCCGCTTCGGTGTTGTCTACTTTTTTTCCATCGTTGGCTTAGACGCCGGCGCGGTTGCAGGCCTTACTCATCACTGCTTTAACATACTATTGTTCCTTGTTGAGAACTCACAAGGCATAGTCAATACAGCCACTTTTCAACAGTACCATTCCCAAATTTTCACGGTTCAGCTCAAGCCAGTCTTTTTCCCTTCGGGGCAGTCACGTCGGAGGGAATCCTCCCCTTGGGGAGCCGACGTGGTCTAAGATCTGACGCGGGCACGCTGCACTCGCAGTCGCGGGTGTGGGCGTAGGAGACCGACGGGTCGCGCAAGCGGCCCTAGCAGGGGTGTTTTACGGACTGGAGGCGTACCCCGCGCCACGTGTCGCCGCTGCGGCGAGCGCACACTCCACGTCAAGGGGCCGCGCAAGCGGCTGAAGGGGGCCACCATCGCAGATGGTTGAGCTCCTCGGAGAGATATATGGCGGGTTGGCGCTCTCCACGCCACGCAGTCACTTCGGTGATCGCACTCCACGTCGGGGGCCGCGCAAGCGGCTGTAGGGGGCCACCATCGCAGATGGTTGAGCTCCTCGGAGAGATAGACGGCGGGTTGGCGTTCTCCACGCCACGCAGTCACTTCGGTGATCGCACTCCACGTCGGGGGCCGCGCAAGCGGCTGAAGGAGGCCACCATCGCAGATGGTTGAGCTCCGCGGAGAGATAGACGGCGGGTTGGCGTTCTCCACGCCACGCAGTCACTTCGGTGATCGCACTCCACGTCGGGGGCCGCGCAAGCGGCTGAAGGGGGCCACCATCGCAGATGGTTGAGCTCCTCGGAGAGATAGACGGCGGGTTGGCGTTCTCCACGCCACGCAGTCACTTCGGTGATCGCACTCCACGTCGGGGGCCGCGCAAGCGGCTGTAGGGGGCCACCATCGCAGATGGTTGAGCTCCTCGGAGCGATATACGGCGGGTTGGCGTTCTCCACGCCACGCAGTCACTTCGGTGATCGCACTCCACGTCGGGGGCCGCGCAAGCGGCTGAAGGAGGCCACCATCGCAGATGGTTGAGCTCCTCGGAGAGATAGACGGCGGGTTGGCGTTCTCCACGCCACGCAGTCACTTCGGTGTTCGCACTCCACGTCGGGGGCCGCGCAAGCGGTCCTAAAGGGGTTTGTTGCCTTATATGGCAGCATACCCGCGTTGTACGTGCTGCCGCTCCGGCGGTACGCATGTCCCCAGTCTACTTGGTCGCGCCAGCGGTCATGATTGACTCGTAGTTGGCTTCGGTAGGAGGGTCTCTGACCTCGTTGCCGTCGCCCCTGGCTCTACGGAGCCCTTTAGTTATCGACCCGATACCCGGGCCGTACTTCTTGTCACACTTATCAGTCGTTAGTTATCATAATAATGGACGTACTTGACACCACCACTTTTCAACAGTATCGGCTGACCCAGGACAACAGCGGACATAATCTTCGTGTTGTTGAGACGGTCGCTCTATGTTTCGAGAGGGGAATTCGGTTTTGTTCGTACCTCAAGCAGCTGCTGGTGTTCATGAAAAGGCCACGAAGGAGGGAACATCTTGACGGCTGCATCCAGCTTGAACTAGCGTCATCACTACACGATATGGTGCGTCAAAGCTGCACTTGGCGTACTTATCGGACCCCTCGCTCCCTTTTGTGCATCTCAATGAGATGATATCTCAACCGCAATCAAATGGGCGCAATCAGGTCGCCGTCAACTGGTGATGCGCTAAAGCGAAGGCGATGGAACGCAGTTGTTCAACCGGACTGTGCCGCTGTATACGAATCTCGAGTGGACAATGCCCCTACGTCACGCGGTCGATAGATCCTTCTTCTTCGTTTCACACCTGATCACTTCTACCGCTTGAACCGCCAAATCCCATTCAATCATTTGCCAAGTCGCAATGACGTGGAAGCGGACTACAGTTCACGACGCAACCGTTGCAGACGTTCCTTCGGACGTCGGTGGTGCCGTTTCGACGCACCATCGAGGAGCGCAAGACGACGGGCAGCCACGTGCCAGTTGCAAGGAAGTGAGAGGCCTGCAAGAGGAAGATGCAGAGGCTGCCCCACCGCCGTCTCGCCTGCACCGAAAGTCGGGGGCGGCCTGGACAATGGGGAGTCTGGGCATGCTGCTCGTTGCCGTGGTCCTGCCAGTCGTTCGGGGTGCTACGCTCGACGACCCTGGAGAGCCTCGAGCTACTACTACCACCGACGCGGCCGACTGGATCAAACTGCTGCCACAAGACGTCGCGAGTCATGTGGACACTCAAGTGGATCCGTGCGATGACCTGTACGCCTTCAGCTGTGGGTCGTGGCTGAAACAGGCTGAGATACCCGATGGCAGGTCGAGCGTGTCTCTATTTTATACCACCGTACGCGAAGAGAATGAAAAGGTCCTGAGAGAAGTGATGGAGCAGGGCTGGCCCTTCGTCGGCGAGCTGTATGACTCGTGCATGAACTTCAGCAACACGAGCAGCGCGACAGCGGACGCGGCATCGGTGGCGTTCTTGTCGCCAGCGATCAAACAGATTGCAGCTGCAACGAGCAAAAGCGAAGTGTTTCAGCTGGCGGGCAACTTGTCGAGAGCAGGACTTGTGTCTCAAGTCATCAGCGATCCACCGAGCTTTCTCTTTCTCACGGAGCTCACTGTATGGGCGGATGATAGAAACGCGACGACGTATGCTTTGCTCGCGTCCCAGACAGGTCTGTCGCTGCCCGATCCGCAGTATTACATGGACCGCACACAGTTCGACTCGATCAGCGACGCGTTCCATGCGTACGTCGTGGAAGTGTTTTCGCTGATCGGCTGGGAAGCGAATGAAGCAGCGTCGCAAGCTTCTTCGGTGATTGCTTTTGAACAAGCACTAGCCCCGTTGTTCGAATCAAGCGAACAGCTCCAGGATTCGGTGGCATCGTACAACCCCATGAGTGTGGCACAAGCCGCTGAGAAGTATCCGTTACTATTCGCACAGTTCGTAGATGGAACAGGGACACTGGAGAACCTTGTATCTCGGAACGCTAGTGTGATTGTCCGAACGCCTTCGTTCTTTGAGCGTGTCGAGGAGCTCGTGGCCGGCGATTCAGTGTCGCTCGACACTTTAAAAGCCGTGCTCACGTATCAATACATCAGCGCCCGAGCACGCTTCCTGAGTGAGCCTTTCGTTCAGGCGTATTTCTCCTTCTTCGAGCAGACACTGCGGGGTCAAGAGACGCGTACCTCACGATGGGAGGTGTGTCTTCGGCACGTAACCGACAACTTTCCTGATTTGGTTGGAAAGTACTTTGCGCTTCATCGTTTTGACAACGCTACTGAGCGACTCGCCAACCACTTTGTGACGCAGATTCGAGCATCGTTTGAGGAGAATCTCATGCATGCGGATTGGCTGGACGAACCTACTCGACAAGGTGCTCTCGAAAAATTGGGCAAAATGGCTAGCCTCATTGGGTACTCGAATGCGTCCGAACACTTTCCGTACGAACTAGACGGCAAGGCGCCGCTTGTTGAAAACTTGCGGATCATCAAGGAGCATGCCTTTGATCAAGATGTGGCACGGATCGGTGGCCGAACAGACCGCAACGATTGGGTAATGTCAGGCGCTGAAGTGAACGCGTACTACGAGCGAACGACGAACCAGGTTATCATTCCTGCCGGCATTCTCCAGCCGCCGTTCTTTGCTCGCGGACAAGACTCGGCACGCAATTTCGGGGCGATTGGCAACCTCGTTGGGCATGAATTCACGCATGGTTTTGATGCGTCTGGAAGACTTTTTGATGGTGATGGCAACTTGCGCGACTGGTGGAGCAATAGCACAGCGACGGAGTTCTTACAGCGGACCGATTGTTTCGTGAAGCAGTACAATGAGTATGTAGTGACGAGCGCCACGGACCAGAACAAAGTACTGGGGTACGTCAACGGCAATTACACTTTGAGCGAGAACATCGCGGACAACGGTGGCCTCAAGTTGTCTTTCCGCGCGTACCAAGCCTACATCGCCGAGCAGGCTACGGAAGTGAGCAAAGTCAAGAACGAAGGTGAAGCAACAATCTTTTCGAAAAACCGGGCCGAGCCTGACTTACCTGCTGATGTGGCTGAGAAGCTCTTCTTCATCTCGTCCGCCCAGAGTAGATGCTCAAAGGAGAGTGACGCCAGGATGGTTGGAAACTTAGCTGCACGCCCGCACTCGCCGGACCAGTGGCGCATTAATGGAGTCGCAAGCAACTCGCACGACTTTGCACGCGTCTTCTCTTGCCCTGCTGGTTCACGCATGAACCCGACGACGAAATGTCAGCTGTGGTAGTTTGCCTTTGGCGTGCTCAGAGAAAGTTGCTGCGTAAGTGTATCTTGCTAGTATAATGACCGATAACAGAGCTGAGCTGCCAAGCGAGACCTTTGGTCTTCGCATCGAAGCCATCATCATCTTTGTCTTCGAAAGACCAGAGCAGACTACGCTGACGGTTCCATTCGGGCCGCAGGCGTGCAACGCTCTTCGCCTTTGCGCTGGAAGTGAATCGATCTGCCTAGAGGGAGGTGCGGTTGCGACCTGCAATGGAGATCTGACACCCGGTCAATCCAGCTAGGCCAATGGAAGCCGCCTCGACTGAAAGTGAGTGAGCTAAGGCATCGAAGACTGGCTTATCGTCGTGGTCATAACGCAGACTCGATCGAGCCAGCTCTCCATCCGAAGCAACTCCATGAACAAAGGATGAAACGGGGTTATACGTCGGTTTGTACTGTGTCACAACACGTGTGGTTTACACCAGGGATGAAATTCTATTGAAAATGATATTCGAATACCGTATCAGTTGTTGGGGAATAACGTGTGTCATCCACCAAATACGAGATCTTTTATAAAGGCATTAGTTAGAGCAGTAGTGTCTGAATCATGTACTTTTAGTCTGAAGTGTTTTTTAGATAATTCAAATCAAGTTCAGTTCCCCTTTACATCGAATAATGGCACGTGTTTCCCTAATGCGTTTTTGTCATAAGAGAGTCAAGTCTGATTATGGGATAGACTCCTAAGCACACTTTGTAGTCAGTACACTGAATCGTTTAGGTCCTTGAACAAGGGCCTGAAGATTTAATCTCGCTGACGCATAGAGTAGAGTTCTTGTGACAAACTGATTTGCTCACTGAGTACATACATCCTTCGTCTGACTAGGAGCTGTCGCAGCTCCGCTACAATTGGTAGCACTTGTATTCAATCTACGCCTGAGTCTGTCAAGACTGATCCTCTGTGAGGATGCAACAACACACATCCCTCATGGAGGCCTAAAAGGTCCCGCTTGATGATCTGACCGCGGCCGCAGGGCCTAAATACGTGGAGCTTCTAGCTTCGTAAGACCTCGATGTGCTAAACGCACGTCTCGAGATCTTTATGCAGTACGAGACGACTCTTATCGGGCAGGTCCAAGACCAAATGGCGTCGGCTATGCCCACACGCTTTGTGTTTATTCCAGAAGATAGGTCTAAGCCTCATTCAGTCAAGCTGGACATTAAGCTTTACTCCGGCAAAGAAGAGGATAATCTCATCCCCTGGATCCGCTAGGTAGAGTCAGCTCATAGGTCGGGCATAATACAAACAGAGTGTCAGAGGGTCGCGGTGGCGATCAACAAGCTTGTTGTCAGATCGAGAGAGTGGGCACTTACATGTAGTGCGTCCACTGATGTCGCCTTTCCACAATAAGAAGTTTTAAGCTTCAGTTTATTCGCACTTTTGTGCCGCCAAACCAGGCATATCGCGTGAGATCACGCTTCTTATATACCCGTCAGGGCAAAAATGAGTTGCCGGACTACGTACAAGATTGGGGCAACTCATTGCTGCTATGCAGAACGACCCTCTTCTAGAGGTAGTCCATGTGAAGGTATTCATGGAAGGACTTCGTCCTGGACCTTCCAGAACTACAGTCGTCAGTGTCCATCCCATCACCTTGGAAGAATCGATCGAGATAGCACATAGCGCGGAATACAACTTTAGGCTTGCTAAGCTGGGTGGAAATGGGTACAACCCGATCTCGACCAGAGCAAGATCCATGAGCACTTCAGAGTCTTCTAGACCTGAACCTATGGATCTCAACAATTCTAAGGGTGACAGTGAAGATGAAGATGAGTCTCGAGGCGATGAACAACAACGCGTTATCCTTAGTTGCTATATTTGCCGAATATCGAAGCATTTACGTCCCGAATGCCCATTGCGCAAGCAGTGCCAGGCCTACATTGGTCAAATCCCGACCAACAGCTAGAACTCTGCTAAGGCACGGGAAAAATTCAACTCCCAGTAGGTGCGGGGTTCCCTAATGGGGATGAACTGGATTCTGTAGTACCCCAGGGAGGTAAACCGGGCTTAGCACCTCATAGATCTGTGCTATATAACGCGGAGCGTGTTTTTTTGCCAAGTCGGTATTGCTTGTAGTTGAAGCAACAGTTAACGGGTTTGCTAAATCTTGGACAATTTTTATTGATTTCGTGGCATCAAGCAGAAATGACCATCGACGTTCCCTGGAATAGAGTCAGACGTATGCTGAGGTGCTGAAAGCGCAAGATAGTGCGACTATCACTGTTCGTCTGGAGACAGGAATGTGTGTTACATCTCCAAATATTGTCATCCATCCAGGCGTGAAGTTCTTGGAATTTGATAGCGTGGAAATCTGATTATTCCTTGACTTAGACACGAGATATGATCTCATTCTAGGAATGACCTGGCTGGAACTCCATGATCCATGGAGCGATTTAAGGTCTGATACCTTAGGCAATTCACGCAAGATTCCTAGCGGATCTTTGGAGATTCATGAGCTCAACTCCACTAGGAAACAAAAGCGCTATTCGCGCGAGCCACTACCTGGATTGGCTGGTGTGCTAAACATTGGTTTGTTAGAGTTAATTGACACCAAATGCGTCAATGAAGTAGGTCTCAAGCTAGAATTATAGATGGATGGCGACGCGTCACCTATTCCGTTGAGTTATGCTTATGGTGATAGTGGATATCCAAATGCTGCAAACATGTATGGACTAGGTCTGAGACATCTCGAGCAGAGCTCGCATAATGTGCGTGGAGTGACAAGTATATATCCACTGAGTGAAGTTTTCGAGCTAGGAAACACCTCACCAGGTGTCGGCCAAGACATCAGCTCTCGTATAGAGAACGTTGTGGTTAGCGATAAACCAGTGGACATCCCTGTACCAACCTCTATGAGATGTAAGATCTCATCAACGAGACGACGGAAATGTCAGAAAGCAACTTTGAAACGCAAAGCGTCCCTGTCGTTGCATAGTGATAATAGTAATAATACACCATATACACTTGTCAATGGATTGACTGGTCAGGTAGGTAGATGGCAGTATCAGCCTTGAGGCTTTCCCATCTTTGGATGCTCTTTTTGAGGTAGAAGAAATGTCTGATGGTGAGTTTAATCAAGCCTTGAAGGCAGGCTACTTATCAGATCTTGTGGTAATTCTACCAGACCCTGAGTCAAACTCTTCATCGCTCATGGATGATCTCGTCCTCGAGGACACGAAGATGGCACTCGGTGCCCTGAGTGGATCTGAGATCCTTAAAAATCCCATGGACTACTTCTATCCTTTGTTTGAGGAATTTAAGGACGTCGCGTGTAACGATCCACCGTCCGTTTTGCCTCCCGATAGAGGTGTCAGTCATTAAATTGATCTGGTTCCTGGAACCAAGTACTGTGTTGCACGGCAGTGGCTCTTGTCAAAGGAATAGTGTGACGTTACCGAAGGATTCTTTCGTGCTAAGCACGCGGCAGGAATGGTTCGGGAGAGTAAATCTCCCCATTCTACGGCCAAATTTTGTGTTAAGAAGCTGAATGGCAAGTGGCGCATTATTCATGCTTACAACAAACTAAATGCAGCCACCATACCAGCTCAAACACCTATTTATCGAACGGATGTGCTTCAGAACGCCATGGTTGGACATACCAAGCTCAGTGTACTCGACCTAGTCGGTGGTTATTGGTAATTGCTCATGCGAGCCAGCGACATCCTGCTAACTGCCGTCGTCACCCCAAGCGGTATCCTTTGGGAGTAGATTGTGATGCCTTATAGTCTGTCCAATTCCCCGGCCACATTCAATCGTCTCGTGGCGAAATTGTTCAGACTACATCGAGGCTATGCACAGACGTACATTGCTGCAGTTTTGTACCTATTCGTGCATCAAATGCTCGATCTGACATAAACAATCATATTGATCATTTGCGACCAGCTCTTGAGTGCATGCGCACGAATAAGCTGTATGCGAGCGCATCAAAATGCCTCTTTGGCGCTGGGAATATTTTTCCTTGGATGCTACATTGATAATCAAAGCTTACGATTGGATCCCGCTAAGGTCAAAGCCATAATTGACGGATCGGTTCTTAAGAACAAAAAGAATTACGCAAGTGGCTCGGCCCTACCAACTACTTGCACAAGTACAGTGCAAACTACGCCAACATGGCTCAGCCATTATCCAACCTCCTTCAAAAGGATATGGAATGGTGCTGGACTGGCACATAGAACAACACTTTTGAAGCTGTTAAGGATAGTCTACTTCAGGTCCCTGTCTTTGCGCTGCCAGATCCCGCGCGTCCCTTCAGTATCGTCTGTTGCGCCTCTGACTTTGCCCCTGGCTGTGCATTATGAAAAGATGACCCGGATGGTCATACGCGCGTTGTCACGTGTGTGTATCGCCAGCCGAAAGCTGCAGAAAAGAACTATCCTGTTCATTACAAAGAGCTGGTTGCAATGAAGTATGCTCTCGTCAAAATCAGAGTCCATCTACTTGGCTCCAAGCCTTTTGTGATCTACACCTATCATGCGTCGCTACTCACTAATATAAAGTCGCCTCATATCTCTCAGAGAATGGCCTGTCACTCTGCCGTCATCCATATCGGAATGGATTCGTACGGCCTATGCCCACGACGATCACTGTGTAGCTCTGCTAAGTGCTCTTGGGATCAAGTAGTTTAAGGACTCAGCCATAAATTTTTGTCGGCACGATTACTTGTGACGGTACGTCGATATTCCATCAATCAAAACCTGTTGTGCTTCAGCACGGATGTTAAGGATACCCCCTCGTATCGTTGTCTGTCGTGATGAGGGGTTAAAGTATCTGATCCTCTACAGGGCACATGATGCAGCGTTGAGTGGTCATCTCGGTCGTGAGAAGACCTATTGCTCTGAGAGCCAAAGGTATTGGTCGCACAAACTCTACAAATGGGTAAGCAAGTATGTGCATACGTGCGAAACGTGTCAACGGGTTAAACCCTTAGCTCACGAGGCGTCGCCGCTAGCTAGTTTACCTGTACCCACGGGGTGTTGAGAGTCTATCAGTATGGACTTCATGTTCGGTTTAACGAAAGGTTTGTATCGAAATAGGGGTATTGTGGTCTTTGTTGACCGTTTGAGAAATATGGCTCATTTAGCGTCGGTGCCGGACTCTATCGATAGTGAAGGTACATCTATGCTGTTTATCGATCGATTGTTTGACAACACGGTTTGCCTGTGGCAATTATCTCCGATAGCGATCCTCGATTCACTGGGCAATTTTACAATTCCATATCTATGGTGCTAATCTTACGATTGGACATGTCCACAGCGAATCATTCGCATACCTATAGACATATCGAGCGAGTCAGACGAGCTATCGGGGACATATTACGCAGTGCTTGCGCTGATAAGCCGAAACGTCGGAGTTCTATGCCTCCTGTTGTTGAGTTTGCGTTAAACAACGCCGTTCATGACTCGTCAGGATTAACCCCGTTCTACGTGAACGGCCTCACACACCTTCGCGTTCCGTTAATGCTACCACTACGTGGTTCATAGATTGGTGGGGGAGAGATGTACGATTGGCTTGCTGAAATCAGCCCTGCCACTTTTCACAAACAGATGAACGAGTTTCTTGTAACGCGATTGAATGTCTTACGACATGTGCGTGAAGCACTGGTTGATAGCCAAGATAAACAGAAAGAACAAGCTGATGCTAAAGTCAGATGTTTTATTAATTGTTATGAGGTCGGATACCAAGTATTACTCAATGCTAAAAACTTGCCTACAAATGTCGTATCCAGTGTCTCCAAGACAAAGTTGCGTCTGCGCTTCATTGGACCATTCAAGGTCGTCGCGAAGAAGGGACATGCGTATACGCTCAACCTTCCGCTCAAACTGCGCACACATAGTGTGTCCTACGTTGGCTTACTTAAGCCGCATCGGGATCCGAAACACGTGAACTTGTAGGCGCTTGCGCCGCACTATTGTCCTTGCCACCGGCTGCTGAATCCAAACCAGGATGTCAAGCTAAGGCTCCATCCGGGTTATACCCACATCCAACGTCTGAACGAGAGCTTGCGTCGCGTCGAGAGAACTCTGGGTCTTACCCAAGGTCTAGAGGAGACAAATTATACCGAGAAGCAGCTTCTCGTACTCCTCCTTCGGTACACCGACCACCTCCGACGCTTCTCGATGATAAAGGAAAAGACCAGTTCAATGTGGAGAGACTCCTGAAACAACGTCGTCGTAAGGGCCAATACCAGTATCTGGTGAAGTGGACCGGATACCCTGATCCGGGGAACTCATGGAGTATGAGGTACCCTTTCGGCAGGATTCCCCATACGCCGTGGATGGTTTTATAAATCGCGACAAAGGTCATCCTGCAACCTAGAACGCTTCTCACCAGTAGTGGTGTAAGGACGCGGGTTGCTCCGCAACATATGGCCAGAGCCCGCGGATAGCGTCGTAGCCGAAGCATGTCGTGAAAGATTATGCAACTGGCTTCTGGCCTTGAGCCTGGTGTATTTGTACCGAATCGTCCATTCTAGACGAAAATCGGCCACACCAGCACTTGCTCTCAGAGCTGATATACTGCTGAGGTGTCGTTTTCGATACACCCGGTGAATGAAGTAGTTTTCTTCCTCTTCGGGTAATTTACTAGCAAATGACAGTATGGCCACGCCCTTGATCTACCAAACCGGCTCACGACGAGCTATGCTATCAAGTTGAGCCTTATATTGGCTTTGTGTAGTCAAAAGGGTTCGAGATACCTCTCGTGTAGTGCCTGTCGGAAGGCAATGTCCGCGGGTGAGAAATACTCTGGGCCGATGGCCCGTGTCGAAAGAGAACGATCAACCGCTTGACGAGGTCTTTCCTCCACATTGAGTGTTGTAAACACATAGTCGCAACGTCTTTTGCGGACCCTTTTGGTCTGGGAGCGGCGAAGAGCAAGCTCCTATGTCTGAACGATCAGCTCTTGACGCTCATCGAGCGGGTTGGTGATGATGGTTTCCCCAGCATTCGATAAATGATGCTGCGTCGCTGGCGCATTGGCTTCGTCACGTTCTACGAAAGGAATTGGTGCCGAGTGAGGTCGTATCTCAGACACCGGTGGGTTAGACACTGTCCCTTCTTCACCATGTACACTGGTATTGCTACCCTAGTCCTCCCTCCATTGAGATCGACATAGGAGGAAAGCGTTCTGAGACTCGTGTTCGGCGATACCATGGTGCTTAGTGATTTAGCTAACCGTGGTAAGGCGCACACCGTCCTCTTCGATGGAAAAATTCCGATTGACGTGTTGTGGCCAACTTCAGTCTGGTGGAGAAGGGTGTGACAGAATTTAACGTCGGTTGATGAGTGACACAACACGTGTGGTTTACACCAGGGATGAAATTCCATTGAAAATGATATTCGAATACCGTATCAGTTGTTGGGGAATAACGTGTGTCATCCACCAAATACGAGATCTTTTATAAAGGCATTAGTTAGAGCAGTAGTGTCTGGATCATGTACTTTTAGTCTGAAGTGTTTTTTAGATAATTCACTTCAAGTTCAGTTCCCCTTTACATCGAATAATGGCACGTGTTTCCCTAATGCGTTTTTGTCATAAGAGAGTCAAGTCTGATTATGGGATAGACTCCTAAGCACACTT
>CANTFL010000751.1:0-58242 GCA_947650285.1 Hyaloperonospora brassicae
TTGCTCGATGTAAAAAGACCACCGGACCGATCCTTCTCTCACCGGCCGTACTATGAAAACGGCTCCTTGTTATTGCGAGCGTTGCTCGTCTAATAAACATATGGCGGCGTCGTTTTCATGTCAAGCGATTCGTTTCTCAGGTGTGGCTGAAGTTGATCGTTTCGAAAGAATAACCGCTACAAAATATACCTCGGCGACAGAGTTCTGATTGACCCCACAGCATTTGGGTAGCGATGTGGGTCAGCAACAGAATTGACATGCCTCACTGCTTATTTGTCGACTACTGGGACCCCCTCCAATAAGTTGTCATCTATGAATATCTACCCTGTGGCAAGTAGTCGAAGTTGGCATGACTGGTTCGATGGCTGTTACCATAGTTGTTTATCACAGTCAGAATAAGCAACGTGGCTATGATGAGAGCGCTTTGGCATAGTTCGGCTCGTTCTCAGCAAAGCAAACACCTAGAAACAATATGCTCTTTTGATGATATTGTCATGAAGAAACGTATCTATAACACAGATCAAGGGCAAACCGGGTGCCGTGCAAGTAGCAACTATCCGGTCGTAAGTTATGTACGACTTTATTAGCAGCTCGATAACTTTCCGTGAATGGATCTGGCAGGGAGCAATTACCGCATAGGACACGGATCTGGCAGGGAGCAATTACCGCATAGGACACGGATCTCGATCGTCTTAGCATACATGTTTCGATCAGATCTACGTTTCCCATGAGCCCACTGTGTTTCCTGACTTCATTTACTTTTGACTCATCTTTCAAAATACATCCATCCGATATATCCTCTACAGCTAACCCCAACTGAGCATCCTCTCCATTTTTCAATATGATCGAGGAGCTACAGGATCTGCAAGGGATGTCAACTACGCCGCTGTGTGAGTTTTCGTCCTTTGATATAGCCTCGGCCTCAGCTTCGATTGATTCCTGCTTCGTCAATAATCTTCGCCTCACCATTGTTGCTCCTCAACTCCATTAAATCTGGACAGACAGTAGATCAAGCAAATGGGGTTATGTGACTAATAGAACTAATAAGGGCGATGTTAAGAACTCGTCCGGGCAGCTAGCAACCATCGCAGGTCAGTAGGTCGGCCAAAAAGGCGGACGTTGCCGACCGCTAATGACACGAAAATCGCACATTGCAGCGACAGCAGTCTCGCTTGCATGCCAGGTTGAATCTAACACTCATCAGCTGCATCTGTGCCATCGTTTATGGTAAAAGACGCTGAGCTTCACGATTATTGGAGCCTCAGGCCATTCGTGATACGCGACGAGGATCTGACGTTCTTAAAGGCGACACCGTTGAACCACTGCGTTATCTGCCTATTTAAACAGTTCAACACATTCAAAGGACAAAAACACGTATTCTACGCCTTCTTTTACGTGTTGAAACTACTCGGAAACACCTGCAGGAAACGTGCGTGCTATAATATGCTCCTGACCACTGGGTCTAAAGAAGCCTATTTTCACATGGCGCAGAAGGAAACAAGAGAATTTGACCATAGGGATGAGAAATGGAAAGGTCTGTAGGCCGACCACGGAGGAAGAGGGGCCAGCGATGAAGAGGCGAGATCATTCCATAGGCTAGCTGCTTTGCATGTGGGAGCGAATCGCCCAATATGGAAAGAGCGCAACGGAAGTTAATTGTAGCAAAGAAGAGGCCGAGCCGAGTTGATATATACCTTGTGCTAGACGCAACTTATACGGTGGTACCCTGTACAGTAGGGATCTCCTACGCTCACACCAAAGCCTCATAACACGGTAATTTCATCGCGCCTTGTCAGCATCCCTGGAGATTAACTAGTTGGGGGTCGATGCGTTCCTTGTTCGGGGTTGTTGTTTGCGCAATGGAGTGTTGATGTTCCTTTCGTTTGCAACTATCCGCTTTTGGTCGATTGAGATGATACAAGTTATGTAAGTAAGTGCACAAAAAATTATGAATACACAACCTCCGTTCGATGATTTAGCATAGTCATGCACCGACTCGTAAATGTACTGGCTGGACCTCTGCACAGTGTCCCGGCAGTGCATCGCACGCATATTGCGACAAGCCCCCACACTTCTGAGCAGGGTGCAGAAAAAGCTGGGCGATTGCAACGATAGTTTGTTGTAGTGTACTGTTGCTTCTCATAATACACCTGCTAGCAACTCCTGATCCGCGTTTGCGCTTGTTACCATAGAATTTTGTCGTATGATACATTTATGGGACTTGTCGCAATGGCCATAGAGGTGCACGGCTACACAATCCAGAAGAAGCCAGCACGACCAGCGAGCGAGATTGTCTCTTAAAAATCGATCGAAATGTCTCGCAAATCGCGATTGAGATGCTCGACGAGAACAGATGAATAGTGCGATGATATCGAAACTCGCGCCACGGGTTCGTATTCTACACACCAAATGTCATGTGTAGCTAGAAATACAAAGTATGAGGTACAGCTACGACAAGCGGAAAGTAAACACGGGACCAGTATACATGGCTCAACGAATCGCTGGCGTGCGACGACCATCAAAGAGCAGTCACATATTGCAGGACCCTTGTACGCGACAGAGCTGGATAACCTGACATTACGCTCAAGTACAAAAGCGCTGCGTGATGCTGGTCTTGAGGTGGACCATGGTTTTGAGATTCGGCACTGCGGTGAAGGCCGCACGCAAGCCACTGGATACCGTGATTGGCGATACAGCTCCTTCCCTCATTCCGCTGGCACCACTATCGATAAACCGACTCTGCTGAATCCCACCTGTCGGCCATTTCAAAATCGACCCTAAATCTGCCGCATCCTTTTCAATCATCACGGGTTACATCGAGATGCGCCTCTCGTCTTCGATACTCCTCATTTCTGCAGCAGTCTTGGTGTGCGGCTCCAGCTCTGGGGCATCGGATGTCCATCATTCGGCTGGAGCTCGGCCCGAAGCTGAGACTGACAGCGCCAATCGTGTCAAGCGGCTACCGCAAACGTACGACGCCATGGATGACGAAGACCGGGCGTCCACCATTCTGGCAACAACACTGCTAACTGACTTGGGCATAAAAGCCAAAGGAACTCTGCTGAGTGATTTAAGAGGAGCTCGCAAGCATCAAGTCCTTGTCGATTACCTTAGCAGCTTAAGAGGTAGAGCGACTGGTCAAGTTCCTGGGCTCGCCGCCAAACCCGCGGCAGAAGAAGGTCCTGTGGTGCTTGAAGGCTTGAAAAGAAACAAGAAGTCAAGACAAGCACGTCAAGTTGCCAGCAAAAGCCCGGTCGAACTGTATGAGCAAGAGCTGGCCGCAAAGAAGATTCAGGAGGCCACGGAGAAGGTGGCTAAAGAGAGGGTCGCAAAAATGAATTTTTGGATGTCAGCGGGGTATTCCCCCGACAAGGTGCTCTCGCTTCTACGGCAGGATAAGGGTGGGTTCGACGTCCTCAGGGAATCAGACCTTCTCACTATGCAGCTTTTCATCACTAAATTCAAAACGAAGAATACGGGATCGAAGGACACGCTACTACAAGTGTTGTTGAGAGGCTACAATGACGACGAGTCTAGTCTTGCCATCGTGCTGTCATTTGCGAAGGAGGATCCCGGCGACTCGCTTCTTGCAAGAACGGTTCAAACGCAGCTACTGCAGGGCTGGGTAGAGAAGGAAAAATCCTTCGATGAAGTTTACCAACAAATGAAGATCGCCACCAACGCCAACCTAGAGAAGGAGAAGAGATTGTCGTACACCATTGTCGATACGATGAACACATACATCGGCTTGCATAACAAGAAGGCGCTTTCTTCTTGGAAAACCGAGGGACCGACAGATACTCGTTTCGGCTTGTTCAACAAAAAGGCGCTTTCTCCTTGGAATGTCGTGGATGTGTTTACGACTATACGGGTAACGATAAACGATGACCTCCTCCTTGCACTTTGGCTTTCCCAAGCAAAGACAATGGGCCACAACGTCAACGACCTTGAGAATGGTTTGTATTCAGCTTGGCTGTTTAAGAAAAAGACGCCAAGCAGTGTCTTTGATGAACTCTACCGTCGTCTGGGGGACGACGAGATGTACCAGATCGAACAGATTGTGGCTTCCTACTCTAACGTGTTTTCCAAGTAGCCTTCTCCTTTTTAAGTAAATCTTGTCTTTTTGGTGCATTCGCCCTTAGAATAAATCAAAAATAAATTTGACACTATGTTTGTTGACAACATGCTACGTCAAGGATCAGTTTCTTCGTAACAGTGTAGCAGCAAGCAAGGTCTACACGGAATGTGTGCGTATGACTGACGTGTTGATGAGAATAAGCCCGCACACAATGTGGTGTCGCAGGAAACATAAGCTCGATAGACCGCATCGCAAAGTTTAAACTCGATGTCTTGCTGGCCTCCTCGGTCTCTGTCAGCTGCCAAAGATGCTTTCACTCAGCAAGACCGCATTTTACCACGAAAGGTATACGTCAACTGAGGAAAAATCTGAAATGAGTATATTCTACTTGTGATGCTTGTTGCAAAGCGCAATTGATCGCCCCTCATACAATTTCGGACATCGCGGTCGCGATGCTCAATGATATCGACGCACCAAGAAGAAGAGCATACCTGGTCACCAAGGCGATTTCTGACGATTAGTATAGCGATGACAGCTACCTTTTTTGTGATAGGCTTACTGGTGTAGTTCGATAGCGTACTTCGTCTTACGGGAGCACGACTGCTTACATGTGGGCTCTGGAAAGTTGCAGAATGAAAGAGCTTTTCTACAACCTCACGGTCTATTCGGAAGCCATAATTATATGCATGTACAACGGCATCAATTCCCTCGCTAGCGAAGCCTGTTTTGTATGTCGACCTTGTTTGCGCAAATTGGCGACTCCACTTTATATGAAGAAGGTTGCGATGACATGAATGTGTCAATATCAACAGCTTGTAATTCAACTGCTAGCGAGGATAAGGCCCGCACGGCGGACAAAAGCTGGTATGAGGTGTACACCTAGAAGCCAATCCTTTCGATCACTTCATATTTTAATGTCCATGACCATTTGCAGGTACTTGCCACGAGTCGACATCGTCAAAAAGAGGATTCTGCCCAGCGATTTATCAGTACTGGCTCGAATGAAAAATGCAGATCGCTCCATCTCGTCTCGATATCGAGCGGATGCGTTATTAAGTAGGTAATGATAGCTACAAAGGTTGCGCCCGGTTTCGGACGCCCGAAGATGGCGACGTCGTAAGTTGTAGTAAAGCATCAGTGAAGTAGTTAAGCAAGCCGTATGCATAACAAAATTACTGATATCTCATGCATAAATCATACGCAGTTTTGAACATGAGCGCCAATTATCTCGGAGCTATCATCAAACGCCGCTTACACGCCTGACAGGTATATAACACTACCGTGTCGGCGTCAGCAACACGCCAGCACTTTTTGTGCACTCAGGAATGCTATTGTTCGACTTGTTAGTATGTTGTCGGCCCCGTCAGTAACATTGGACCTGTCTATAATGCGCTAGCAAACGAGAGACATCTGCACGGGAACCCGACGATTACCTTGTATAATAGTAATCTGACGCACACACATATGGTCTGTACACTTGTGCAAGCCGGCATATGCGTCGTGCTTTGCATCACCCTCACATCGCTTAACGATGTATTGTTTATAGCAAACACTTCGATCGTATATTTGTAAAAGATTGGTGGAAAATTTATCAGAGCCATTAGTTTACTCTTTTCCAGATTGGACGACTGATTCTGATGTCGACAATACACGGGGACAAAAGCCGTCATATTTCACCATTTACGATTTCAAACATGACGCGCCACTATCGATACCGCAATCGTCGCGCGAAGATATGCATAACTAGTCTTGACTGTACAAATCAGCGCTGATCTACTACTTGTAGCACGTCCTTACATCAGTGCACATTTACGCACTCTACTATTCATCATATGATGAAGAAAACGTTTGCCTTCATCATCCATCTTCCTAGCCTGTTGAAAAAATTGCAAGTTATATCTAACTGTTACGAAAGTACGTGATCTTGGTACGCGCGGAATCAGAAAGTGACATCGTCGAGGGTGAACGAAACGCACCATGATTGATTATAAACGTGATGTATCGAGTGGGGAGCCATGAAAACAATGGATGAGGTGCAAAACGGTTGGGAGCATGGACGAGATACGATGACGAACTTTACGTCAAATGTATCGATGTTGGCGCTACCGACTGTACGTAACATATTTGTAGTCTTTACAAGTATTTGATTCAGATATGAGTCAAGGTGATGGTACAACAAATCTGGTTATAGCGGGTCTCAACCACCTTCTGATGGGTATGAATGGACCAGTTAGGTAAACATGAGAAAATGTCAGCACCGTGGCCTTTTTTATTGCAATTGGTGTCACGCAGACCACCCTCTACCTTGATGGTCCTGGTAAGCTCCGCACTATGGGGATTATTTGAGTTTCCAAACCATAATGATCCAGCGGCATTCGGTGCCATACGGGCACAGAATATAGCGCCGGCCGCGTGCCGCTCACGTATTCCTTTTCATGAGCTCTGAAAACATGTGCAACTGTTGATTGTAAAACTAGCGTGACAAAGTGCGAAAATGCTGTGGACGTTAGGGACTGAATCAAGCAAGTATCAAGAGTTCTATTTACGGTAGTACAAATGGGAAGAAATTACCAATACAATACATTGACAATAAAGGTAAGAAAATTTGCGCGCCTCCGCATAACAAGAGCTACTTTCTGTCGTTTGCAAAGTTGCCAGAAGTAGAAAAAGAAATTTGACTAAAGTAGCATTTTGCGTGAGTGACAGCTTGTATGACACGCTATTCATACGACGATCGTAGATGTTATACCAATACCAAAAACGGTACAACATCTACGATCGTCGTATAAATAGTGAGTCGTACAAGGCATGTAGATATGGGAGCACATGCCATCGCTACATTTATATTTTGGTATCATTGCGTTGTATTTGCGAAAAGCCAATGAGTCCTCTACCAGCCACTTCGCCGCTTCTTGATTCGTAAACCAAACGCACGCCAACGGAGGACCAAGTAGCTCGCCACGATTAACACTGTTGCAATGGCTACAAACTACGGGGTGTAATAAGTAGTGGCACGTGCCCGCACGTTGACTCTTTCGACCCACCGGGGCATCAGTGCATCGTTGGTCTTTATTAGCTGTGCAGCTAGTAAAGGCTACAGAAGCATTACAAAGTGTAGAAGCTAGCTCCTTCATTGACTGACCCCCGTCTCTCCCTTCGTATATCAAACAACATTGTTCTTCCAAATAGTCCACTGGCGAAGTCGCCTGCTCGTATACGTCGACCTAACAATGCTACAAATGACGCGATAATTGACTTGCTGCGTTGTTCCGCTCAGTACGTAAAGTCGCTGACAATTTTGAGGTCCACCTGGCCACTTCAAGCTTCTACAGCTATAGACTACATCGCAATTGACATCCTACTTATTCACGATCAGTCGCTCGATACCATCATCCGCAGCAAAAAGGCTTCGTCAATCGATATTGGCACTCGAAATGCCCCAATCCCTATATATCTGTAAGGCAGGCGGCGTTCTCTTCACGTACACTATTGCCATGTCGCGTGTCGTTGTACAAAAAGCAACATGCGGCGGCTTTCACGGCGCAAAATCCGCACTTCATTTCTCTGTAGCTGAACAACGGTCCATGCGGCCATATACATAGCATACATCTGTAGACAGACGGAGAGTTCGCCTAAAACCCAGCGTATGACCATCCCCCGAGGCGTTCTACAAGTTCACCAATCACAAGATGCCAGGTCAAATCGTGTGAATGAGCGGCCACATATTTGCGTCCAAAATACTCATCAGGTTCCTGTCACTTCTCGATTCGCCGCTTCCCGATAGTCTCCAGTAACCATGGCCCGAGCTTCGGTGCTCGATCTCCTTGGTCTGGTGCAAAGTGGTGCTTCTCGAATGCAGCAAAGTGTGAGCGAGCACCTAAGTGTGCTTTCCTCGACTTTAGCAACGTCTTCACGGGAGACCACCTTTTCCAACGCTGCAGTCTCTTCAGTCTCCCATTTTCGCTCGACGTTTGTCCAGTGCCCACCGAAGGACTTTGAGGTGGCATCAACGCCAAGGAAAGCCGCCACGCTCGTTGCCGATTCCAAGAGGTGTCTTCAAGATTTGCCGATTGACGAGGTCACATTCCTTGTCCTGTCTTTTCTCGATGGCGAGTCGTTGTCCCGCGTCCAAGGGGTCAGCACAGCTTGGCACGTGTTTATCCAGCAACATCGAGAGGTCATCTATCAAACGCTGATCAACGAGAGACGAGTCTTTGACAAGACGATCATCACATCCTCGTCTTTCCAGTCGTATCTCGGTTTGCTACGATACGAGCTGGACCAAGAACTTGCACATGCGCATGCTGTACGCCCCACGCATGAAATACTCGAGCACTATTGTAAGCGTACAGACCAGCATGGATTCGTGGCCATGTTCTGCGACATCCTTGAGTTTCGCGATCGATCAGTTGCCCGCGCTGTGGCTCAAAAGCGACAGAGTGCACTCAGTACAGTGTTGGTAGCCACACCGGGTCACGTGATGAAGTTTCGTAAGCGGTCCAGCTACATTGGGCCGATCACTTTCGTGCCTATTGATAATCCTCTATGGCCGGGGGTCAACACTCCTCCTGTGAACACACCAGGCTTTGTGGGCTACGCTTTTGACCTCGTCACCATGGTTGAGGGCTATCAGCCACTTAAAAACACTATCGTGAAGTCCATCCTCAAAGATCTCATGATCTTTGATACTGCTGAGAACGCAGAAGTGTACGCAAACACGATCGGCCAATCTCCATATGCAGCGACCCTCGAGATTGAAGGCGCTCAAGGGTATGTTGGACAGCTCGGGAGGGCTGACCACCTTTCTTTTTCTACACAGTTACGTCGGCAGCTTGCAGACAAGTACCCTTTTGCTGAGCGTATTCGGCGCCTCAAGGCTAAGATCAAAGCTGTAGACAATTGCATTGCGACCATGCCAGGCGCACGCAATTCAAACTAACAAGCAAAGTCTTTACAACAAGCCCTACTCCATTTAGCTTAACAAAACAATGGCTTGTAAAACCCGCCAGCTTTTGCTGATTTCACCTCGATTGCGTAGCATTATCCACTGCCGATAAATATGTATGTTGTATGCCTCAAAGCTATACGTAGCCTCATCGCAGCGCGATCTGTACAGAGATCGGTATCGGCCAAGTAAAAATTCACCTCACCGCACAACCTGCTGCCTCAATCGTAAACTCGACGACATTCTATGTGTGTCTACAAAAGAATATCCATTCGCTTCTGCCGTCCACTTGTATCACTATTTACTTTTCAACATGAGCTGAGCTCATAGGTAACTATTTTTCGACTCTCTCTTGCGCTTACCTTTCTCGCATTATACGAGCCATGACATGCTCTTCATCAGCCTTAACACTACTATTGGAGCAGCAGCAGCATCGGACAAGCTAGTCTGTAGCAGCGCGCGTTTGTTCATGTACTTGACTGCTAGGATTCGTACACATGCATCGAAGCGCGTTCTTGTCTACTTCTTGGTGAGCAAACGATTGTTTCGTTTAAGAGCTGATTTGTGCTCAATTTGTGTATACGATGCGTGTGACTTAGTTAAGAAATTGCACATTGATTAGCAGAAACACATTCCGTGCAAGTCGGCAACACAGGTCATCGCGCCATGGAAACACAGAGTTTTGTCGTATAAATGCTTCTGCAGTCTTCTCATGCGCACGCTTACGGCTTGTTTCAGTAGACCCGATCCAGATACAAAACAGAGTCAGAGTGTGCGGATGGTGTATGGTTCATTCAGGCTTTATATGGCCGATTATTCATGAACATGCTGCTTCGTCGTGCTTGTATCAGTTGTAGTATCGGCAAAGCTTGCCTGGTCATATGTACTGTTCCAAAGTCGATCACCGCAAGAACGACTGTCAATTGCTCACTGTATTTGAATGACATGAACTTCATCGACAAGAGCTCTCATTGTTACACCCAAAACGTCCGCTCGCATATATATGTGTGTGATATAGAGCACACAATGTCTTGACGTCGCTTTGGTGAGCTCATTGCGATGTATTGCGTTTATTCCAAGCTCAGTTGTCAGGCCCGAAACAGCTCTGCTTCCATTCCATTCGAGTCCTGTATCCTCCGGTGAACTTCGCTGCGGGCCATTGGCCATTTCCCCATATGTAGAGGGCCGGCAGAATCACGAACCCTCTCTTAGTGGTTGACCAGCACATGAGTTTACGTAAGGCAAAAATCGATTCAACTGTTGTTGGATGTAAATTGCGACCTCAGCTTAGCCATCACATAGTGATGGTAAATCACAGGGCGCAATAAGCACGCCGCGTTCAACGTTGCAGTAGACACAGCTGCCATAAGGCAATAATAGTATACAATCTTGAGCGGTGTTAGTAGCAACGCCATCTCAATCTCATATTTGTGTGTCACGGCTAGATCTAATTCAGCGACCTGAGGTATACTGCATCTGTTTCGCGCCGGGCGAAACAAAGCAAGGGGGATTGGATACTTGGTTGCAGGGACTTCCATCATACTCAGCATCAACATCTTAGGAACTTACATGTCAAAGGCACGAGGTGTAGCCTATGCACAAGAAGGCAACAAAAAAATGTTTTGCGAATTTCGGACCTGGCACGGTTTAGGCATAGGTTTTGCATTTATGGTCCATGAGAAGAATCATGTTGATGGCTTGTCTCTCATCACTGCCAGGCATGGTACTTCGCGAGAAAAAAAGGCTGCAAGCTCCTACTTCTCCGTAGGTAGATCCGTTTTGTCACATTCTTTGTACCCAAGCCATCAAGCAAGACCTCCAGAACTCCGTTTCTACAAGTGGGTCCCATGACTCTTCTGGACTAAGTCCATGCACTTCGATCCATTGCCAAGCAGCTTCCACTTTTGCTTGAAGAAAACGGAACGAGGCGCGGCTGTACACTACTCGTTCATAGACAATGCACCTGCTGCTGCGGATTAGCTAGCTTTCTCTATGGAACTGCTGCAACATTTGCTGTGCGCTCATAGTTGTAATTGGCACACTTTCACACATCTTCTAGCATCGTTCCTCTCCTATACTTTTGCGAACAATGTTGCATCATGAATCCCTACGACGTCAGTTGCTTGTTCTACGAACACCTTGAACTTCATTCGTGTGTTTTAACATGGCCACAACAAGCAAGACAGCTTTCTTCATTGACTTTTGACTTTACTCCATAGCGTGTAGACATGAAATTTCTCAGCGTGAGCAGCTTCACAAGGAAGAGTATCGACTGTATCAGCTAGGGCAATGTAGTAACAAAGACGCAACGCAAGAGTTTGAGGATCAAACATAAGATTGAAGGCAGGGGTGGTATGGTTTACGTGTAGTGTGTTGAGCGTACTGATTCTAGAAGGAACATGCGCATCCGCTTTGTATACGACAATAGAATCGCTTTGTCGAATGAATGTGTTACATTAGCTAATCTACGATGACCGCTGTATAGGTACCGACCGATTTGACGAAGTGTGAACATTGTTCCTAGTGGGTGCGAAGATGTTTGGATTGCTAGTTATTGGTCGAACCTGGCCAATCAGCGGATCTCTACATGTGCTGGGCTATCCCAGTGTTTGCCGGCAGAATAACGACCATCATCCCATCCAGTTGCTTGCAACGATAAGCTTCTTGAATGATCAACGCAATGCGATCAAGTGCCCCGCGTTACTTCTCCTAATCAGACCTTCAACGTGGTGCTTTCGCTAGATCTGCAATTTGTTGCACACATCTAATCAGGAGCACCCCATCGCATGACACTAACTTACATACTGGCAACTTGGATTGCGTAAGTTGAAAGGTACACTTATGTTGTCAACATGCTATCTTTTCGTGCGCCATACCACAATTCCGATGCCCTGTCACAAACCAGTAAAAATGTGTGGCAATACGACGCGTCAAGCTCTACTTTGGCACGGAAAGGCCATTTTGTCGTGATGTTGACGCTTGTTTTCGCAACGGCTTCTCCCAAAGGAATTGTGATCCATTAGCTGAACATAGCTGCATTTTTCTTCGGTCCAAAGCACTTTCACACAAACATGAGTACGTGCGTGAGTACAAATGACTAGCCTGCGCTCCCCATTCATTTTTACACAGATACAAGCTTATCATGTAGCCGTGCCGTCTTGCCACTGTGTCGGTTTCCAAGTAGCAGTCATACTGAAGGCAAAGCATTCGCACACGTATGACTTCTCGGTTAGGTGGGTGGACGCAGGCAATTCGCAAGATAGTAAAGCGGGCATGATCAGCTCTTCAACTGCGTAGTTGCGAACACTCGCTGCAACAGTTAGACACACTCGTGTTTACAGTAAAGCAATCATTGTTAGTAAAACGCAGCCATGCCACTTAGCATCAACCTACGACGATCAGTTTTCACAAACGGCAAAGCACCTTTCATCGTTCCTATGATCTCATGTTAGCGCGTTCTAATCAGTCACGTCGTTGTGCGCGCAGAGTGGCAGCTGTGACAGCGGGTGGGTGTTTCAAAAACGACAGGGTCTGGACTCGATGAAGCGCGTAAGGTCCTTGCTCCATGGCGCTTTTGCGTCTTCGTTTTCACTCAGGTATTTGCCTCGAACGAAAAGCCGTATTGTAGGCCTTTATCAAGCTTGACCAGTTTCTTGTGGTTGCAAAGTTCGAAGAATATACAAATGAGACATAGATGCAGGCGACCGGTTTGCGAAAAGATTGGCAGCACCCTGAACACGTACGGCCATGCCCGGTGAGTAGAAGCGCATCAGCTTCTGGAAATGGACAACATCGCGACCACAGTGTGCGATCGCTCTACTATGTCAAGGCGTTACCGCTACGCTCCACGGCAAGATTCGTGCTGCACGTTTTTATCCACAAATACTGCAAAACCTGCTCGGTGTTCCAAGAGTGACATTCCACAGCTGGACAATGCGGACTGCACCAAGATGATTGCCCAGCGCCAGAGCCTCATTCTACATGGTTTCATAGCGCCCAGCAACGCATGGCAAACATCAGCTGAAATGACGGGACATCTGCAGTCGCTCCCGCAGGTTCTCGAGCTGTTCACTAGTTGTCGACGGACGAGCCGCACTGCCTGCTGCGCCACGAGTGGCAGCGAAGTCATGGAATGACGTAAAACTGCGCCCGCGGGTCGCTACGGGAATACTCCCAACCCGTGGTGGCGCCGCGAATGCCGTCCGCGGTACTCGTGGCGCAAGACCAGTGTTTCCTACCGAAATTGAACGTCTGACTGCCTCCGTTGTAGCCGGATCACCACTGGCGGTGGCGCCATCAAAGTCCTTCATGGCATGGGGTGCAGCTGATGCGTGACAGTTATCGCGTTCTTCAGAATGCAATCCAGACGGCTCGGCAGCAAATTGTTGTCGCTCTTGACTGTATCCCATTTCTTGTAAAATCTGATGCACAAGAGACGTGGACGGTATGTCTTTCATAGATGCCTCAAAAGCGCCCGGTCGTGTCTTCGTCAAGCTTTCAGCGATAATTTTCAATGCCGACTGCATATTGTCATTTGCGATATCCACCATCATCACTCCGGCTCGAGGAAGAGTCGAGAAGAAACCGTGCATTTGCATGAGAATGCCAAAGATGTCGATACCCTCGAACGGAGCCAGTGCGTTTGCTTGAATGTTTGATAGCTTCAGCAGGATACGCCCGACGAGTTGATCCAGCGAATCTTCCTTCAGCAAATGCTTCAAAGTGTCGTTCTTGTTGTACTCACCGACATCGTTGTGCATAAGCCGCTGCAGAAGATTAATCACCGACGGGTACACATCGCCAGGCTTGGCCCTTTCAGTCAGCTTGCGCATCGCCTTATACAGCGCCTTGTACACCATCAGGTAGCGATTTTCTTCCGGGGTCAGCCTTAGTTCACTTACTGGCAAGTTTGCATTCTGGGAAAACTTCTCCAAACGTGGGTCCATTATTTTCGAGCACAGTTCCAACAGTACACGTTCCACTGTGTAACGCTGCATACTTGTGACAGCCTCACTGTTAAAAACGATCGTCAGTGTCGTGATGCTTATTGCCAGAATGTACATCTCGGGCCTCTTTTCTGCGTTGCCAGCGTAGAACGATCCATGTATACAGTCACACAGAGCCAAAACAATCTCGTTCACGTACGAGTGCAAGAACTCAACCTCCGACGGATCCGAAGGACGGTTAATAATTGCATACAGACCCTTCAGTGCGTTCCCACCTTCCTTATACGCTGGTGTGCCAGCGGGAACAATTTCCTTCGATGAATCGATCAGCATCTCGATCGGACGTAACAATAACTCCTCAATCGCCGCACCAGGTGAAGTTTCTTCTGCAATCTCCGCGTTCGACACGGTCATTTCGACATCGCCATCGCCAGTATCATCGGAGAAGTGCTTCACTTCGGATATGGAAGAGAGCGCAGCAGGTGACACCTGTACGCTATCGCCACAACTAGGCGCCGGTGCAGCAGCCGCGGCATTCGATGCACGCCCAAAGCCAAAGCCAAACCCTTTCCGTTGAGCAAGCTGAGGTCGTTGTCCCTCTTGTTCTGACGTCGATTTCGCTGCAGGAGCTGCTTCAGCTTCAGGTGGTATACAACTCGCTGGCAAGTGTCTCAAACGCGCTCTTAGTAAATCGATGCCTTGTTGCGTCGTAATACCAGCGTATCGAAAGAACTTGTCCGGATTCTCTTTATCGGTCCGCACGTAGACGGATACGAGCGCGTTAATGGCACTCTCACGAAGTTCCTTCTCGTGAGCCACGACGTACTTACCCACGTCTCTGATGCATTTGCGGCCGACAACTTGGTACCCATGCACACTCACGATGTACTCCACTAGATCAACGCACTCACAGCGGCTCTTCATATTCTTGGAGCTATTGATGCATTCCACCAGAAAGGAGACATACTTTTCAGGGCTATACACATCGACAACCAGCTTCATTACATCGCGGAAGCGGACGCGAAAACGCGGCTTTGACTGTCCACTCTCTTGCAGCAAATATGGAAGGAATATTGCAGCTTCAACGTCGTCCAGCTGATACCCTCTGTCTTTTAGCATACCAAACAACTTGATCAAGACCTCCAACAGCTTAGCCAGGGCCTGGACATTATTGTCTACAATGCGAAGGGTGCACCACTTCAAGATGAGGTCAAGTGACGCGATCACCTCAGCAGCTTGGTGCACAATGCAAGACGATATCCCATCCATAGCACTGAGCATTCCTTTTTCCAATGACGGAGCAAAGAGCTTCGCATGGAAGTCCGGCGACAGAAAAGGCTTCCACTCGGCGTTGATTTCACTTTTGCGCGCATTCATCTCACTTATCGAAGTGGTCTCAAAGACCCAATGATTGTAAAGCCCCTTACTTATCCTCGCATTCTTGGTTGTGCTCATCCTTAGTAATGGTGCAGCATCCGTATCAGCGTTCTCACAAGTAGCCGACGACGACGTTGTGATAATTTTCGATGTACCAGGACGAGCGATGCGTGACTTCACAGGGGTAACACATCCAGTTGATGTGCTCGCCCTTCTACGAGTTCCACCGTGCACATTCTCTGGGCCATTTGTTTCCTGACCAGCAGCAACCAAAGATACGGGAGCTTGCGTAGGCGTTGTGCAAGGTCCTGAGAGCAAACCTGATCGATGAGATGCGTTTGCGTCACCACTCGCTTCTGCTAATTCACACACTTTTGCAAGCAAAGGTTTCAAAGCTCGCATGGCGGCAGGCTGGATGTCACGACATCCAGTTGTAAGCACGGTTTCTTTGCCCACAGACTTCATCACTTCAACGAGCAGCAATTGAGCCTTCTCGCGCGCGTCGGAAGACTTGTCCATCAAACACTGAACAGTTGGAACAACTAAACAATGTAAATCGAGTTTCGCGCATTTGCTAAGATGCTCTACTGCCCACTTCAGCAATTCTGCTCGTCCAACGGTGTTCAAAAGACCCTCTGACAGAGATGGAAGAAGACTTTCCATACAGGAAGAAGAAGTCTTGCCGTTGTGGCATACCCATTTGTGTAGGGCTTGAATCGCAGCAGATTGCATCGTCTTTTTGTTGTCAGCAACCCCCGCAATCAAGCTTGCACCAAGTATCTTTGACATCTTCGCAATATCAGATCCAACACTTGCCGCAACGACTGCAATAACGTTTGCGGCTTTCACCTTCATGTTCGCGTTCGAGTCGTTCAGACGAGCTCTCAGACTACGAAGCACTTCTTGCACAGACCGAGTGAACTCAATTGCGCAACCAGCACCCTCACAAATCGCTTGGACGGTGTCCATAGCCTCCCCACGTTTCTTCCATGCACCCTTGTCGGACTCGTTCTTCATAGACTCAAACAGCTCTTTTGTGAAGTGACTGCTGACATCAACGCGACCAAATAGTGCGCCGGAGTCCGCTGCAGTCGACATGGATTCGTCGTGGTCTTTAACATGACGCTTCACACTTGCCAAGGCTTTCGCTGAATCATAACCTGTCTTTTTGAATTCATTTTTCACGGTCTCTGCCAATGCCGGTTTCCATGTGTCCAGGTTAAGGATTGAAAGCAGTGGCGGTCCCAGTTGCGAATACATAACACTGAGAAGCCCAATAGCGGCACTGCGGACCTTGGGGTTTGATGACTCTAGCCCCTGTGGACCTTTTGCATACCCGATTAGTGTACGAGGGTTGCACAGAGAGATACCAAAGTCGTTAACGCAGTCCGACAAAACTGAAAGAGCCTCGATATGTGCTAGTGGTAATCGAACCTTCGGCATATGGTCAATAACACACCCCAACGTGTATGACGGGCTAGTCACTTCACAAAACTGCAAAATCATACTGCGAACAGCCTCACTCGCTTTTCGATCGCCAATCTTATCACAAGCACGAGGAGTAACAAGACAAACAACTCCGCGAGGAAACTTGCCGGCAGCCGTCTTCGCAAACGTCCCTACTGCCTCAAATGAACTCTTCAGCACGTTGATATTGCTATCCTTAAATTCCTTCACTTGTTTTGCCAAATACATCGTAAACGCCTCAATCACACGCACACTCATCATTGAAGAGTGCGCCCCGGCGTATTCCTCGAGTTTGTCAATCGCTCCTTTGCGCTCCATCCATTTTGAACTCGCAAACCCTTCCTTGATAGCAATCCAGGTCTCCAACTGAAGCTCCGCAATGATGTCTTCGGCTTCTTCGACGGATATAGAGATCGCCATTGGCGTGAAGTCAGTGCCGACACCCTTGTCTGCAGATGCCCCTACACTTGAACCCGTCGCAATAGATTTCTTTGGAGGGGCAGTTTTTGCAGTTGCACCACCAGCTGAAGCAGCTCTCATTCCGAGTGGCGCACGCAGTCCACGCTTTTTTGGAGCCGGACTACGGGGATCAGCTGTAGCTGCGCCAGCCACGCCTGCATCCGCATCTTCCGATGTCTTGGAGTCACCTAAACTAGAACGGTTAGCAGCACTGCTTGCACTGCTGGGACGAGACGGTGAAGCACTACTAGGGCGCAACGATTTCGTACTGTCCGGACGAGAAGAAGACGTGGACGCTGCTTCACCACCCAAGCCTCGCTGGATCGCCTTGTAAGCTCGAGGATGCTTCCGCACTATTTCATCTACAATACTTTGCAACCACTTATGTGCCTGATCAGATGCCTGCAAAAGCACAATGAATGAAGTTTGGCCTGCCTCGCGCGCTTTAGGATCGCTGTCTTCGACGCCTTTCAGAAACATCGTACCCAAAGACACTATTTGTGCCTTGTCATTCAAATCGATATTACGGTTTGTCACGGCGCGGGCCACAAAAGCCATGGTTTGTACACGTGCGGGCGGAGATTTATTCTTTGAAGCATCGCAAGCTAGTTTCAAATCGTCTAGCATCATATCAAGTGTCATCGCATGCTGCAGAAACAAATCCAATGTCGTGTTCGCTGCGTTCAAAATCACCGACTTCTTATCTGATAGTTTCCGCAACAGCTCAGGAAACACCATTCGAGCGTATTGCGTAAAGCTTTTGCGTAAGCCGTCTGCGAGTGCACCAAAAACTTCGATCGACTTAGCCACAATGTTCACATTCGAATCGTTTGCCAGCGCTTTCAAGGTTGTCACGAGCTCATAAAAGTCGCCGTCAGCGAGCTTTGGTATGGGACCAATCACTTCCAGGACAATCTTTAGTGCCTCCACCTTTTCACTCCACTTTGGTAACGCTAATTTTGTCTTAAACTCAGTCTTAGGTAGCTTAGCAAGTAGGTCCACTGTTTCGGCAAAATCACGAGGATCAAATGCTGCAGGTGTATCTGCGTTCACTTCTGCTGCGCCACTGGAACTTCTTCCACTAGCGTTAGCAGTAGCTTTCGCCGGTGTGGAGCCTTTGACAAACTTTGTGGGTGCCGCTTGACCGGGAACAACATCCTTGACATGTCCCTCGAACTCAGTCTTCTGGGCAGGCCGGAGATTAGCCACGATATCCTGAACCAATGCCGGACCTGTCCATCGATAGACTTCTACCATGATATTCATAGCGATCGGACGTGCCTTGACAGGTCCTTCCATCAGCTTGGGCAGTGCTGCTTTGATCGTTTGCAGCGGCAACACACGAGGTCCGTACGCTTGTAATGCCTCGAGAAGACACGACAGACAAGCGGGTGGTACTTTGGGCTTGCGATTGTTCACTCCTTCCAAAAGAGCCGCTGTCGTTGCTTCTACGGCTCCAGCAGCCACAAAAGCGTCGGTCAGCTCTTCACAGATCTTGACAATCCCCGGTCGAGCTGAAAAGCCCTTATCAGTCACACGGGTCATCACAGCAGGCACAATGTCCTTGTCAAACGGCTCGACGTGCACAGTGTACGCGAGCACAGCGGCAAAAGCCGCCTCCAACGCGCTCGCATTGGCATCTTCACACATTTTCGGGAACAGCTCAACCGCCGCTCGCACCTGATTCGCCGCAACCGCCGGCTGCTCAAACAGCTCTTTCAACGCTTCAAACGCTTCTTTCCGCACTTTCCATAGCTTGTCCGTCAGCTTCGGCAGCACCTCCTCCAGCGACATCGAAGCGCTGTGTCCTGAACCGTCTGCCGCAGCCGTCGCCAGCGGCATCGAAGCCCCAGGCGCGTCCATGCGCACGTCGTCGTCTGTCGTCCGTGCGAGGGGCGACGTGTGCTCGACGGCCGTTTCGGCTGCAACGTCCACCATCACAACGTCTGGCGCGTCGCTACTGGCGCGTGTACTTACGTCACTATGAGTGGTCGATACGGGACTGGCAACAGGAGCGGCTTTGGGACGGGTCGGAGGGTTCGCCACGCGCGTCGTATCGCCTGCGGTCGCTTGGCCCTCGACGTCGTCTTCGCCTCCGTACTGAATCGTCGACGCAATGGACTTGGAGATGCTCCGGAGCGACGCCACGTCGAATCCCGTACATAAACTGCACGTGCAGCTGGCGTTGCGAAGGCATTTCTCCGCCATTGGATCGTCTTCGCTTCTTTTGCCGTCGCGTGGCCGTCGCGTGGATGGTCGCTACAGAGCACTGAGGGAGCGAGCACGAACAGGGCGAAGTCGCACGTGCTGAGCGTGTGAGCGCAATGGATCCAGAGGGAGACGCGCGCGCGCGAGAGAGAGAAAGAGAGAGAGAGATTGAGATTGAGCGAGAAAGGCGCGTGGGTGTCTTGAAGGGAAAGGTGCTTGTTGGTTGAGGTAACGTTGTGTAAATGGAAGGGGTAGGGTAGCATAAATGGGAGCAGAGTGATGGTCAAAGGACACACAGGTTTCCTTTCGATTGGCTCGGTGGGTGGGTGGGTGGGGGGGTGTCGGCAACTTGTCACTGTATAAGTGTTAACACGATGCAGTGTTAAAGCTGTTGAAGACAAAACTGCGGCGTCTTTATTTGCTGCTGCATGCAACATCTGCGCTTGTGGGTGCACGTAAGTCCGTCATCGACGAGTACGAGCCATTGCCAGCTCTTGTCGCTCCAGAATCTCAGACGGTAGCGCCATTCTCTGCCGAGCCAAACGAGTCGAGACTAAGTGCAATCAGTGCTTCTTGTCCAACTCGATTCATGTTGGCAGAGAGAGAGAGAGAGAGGCAGACGAGACAAACGTTTGTCGAGCACATTGGGACGCAAGAAGCGCAGGTCAGTCGCAAGTTGCCCTTCGAGGCGCAACAAGTTGCACGACAGGAGGAAACCTTCGGCGACGCTGTCGATACAGCGCTTTAGCCTGCACGTCTCTTCTGCTCCCGACTATGACTCGAGTCAATAGACCGCCAGCGGACTTATTCCACCACACACACACACACAGACAGACTGCTGACTGTCGATCGCTCTATCTGAAAGAGACCTCTTTGCTCCTTAGCAAAGCGACATGTCGCACTCGTCGACGCCTAACGTCGGAGCCTCTCGTGCGTCACGTAAAGTACGGCCTCTGTCCACACCCCATACCTCCCGCGTGCAAATAGCGGCAATACGTATCCTCTCGGCAAGCAGCAGACGTCGTACTATCGCACGTCAGAGCTCCATCGACATCGCCCACTGCGTCAGCGGGAGCGCAGACACACCTCTCGCCCGGTCCGTGCAGGCACAGGCACTGGAAGTTTCGCTTGCACACGGGCGGGTCCCCGACGGTTCGGTGGAGCTCTGCTGCCGCGTTGCACGCGGCCCACGGAGCGACCGCCGTGTCTTCGATCTCGAACGGATTGCTCTCCATATCGCTCGGGTCGTACGGTAAGCACAACGGGTCCTTCGCAAACGCGTTTTGCCCGGGCGGCATCCTGCAGACAGCGTCTTTGTTTGCACACATGGGGACCGTTGGGCCAGCGAACGAGCAGCCCTCTCCGTCGCGCACCACGTGGACGTAGTACTTAATGTGTGGCTGCGCTGCAGAAGACGGCGTGATGCCCGTCGTCGACTGCACAGCACTCCTCTGCAAACACTCGACGATCGATAGCGCAGCTGCGAACGTCAGGAGCTGCACATGACGCATTGTGCGACTGCTTCACCCACCCACCGGTGATCGAAACGTGAGGCTGCGTGAGCTTCTCCTGTACGGGGCGCGTGCAGAACAACGACGACGGAAATATTGGTTGCGTCTTCTCCAGAGTGACGACGTCGCGATCCTCCCACCAACTGCCCCCCACACTGCATATCTGCCCACACTGCATGAGAGGAAGACGATGTGGAAAAAACCTCGAGCAACTCAAATCATATTTTTATCGCGCGCCGACTCCTGTACTGTCATATACGAGTCTGTCCTGTGATACTGGATAGATTACAGAAGCTACTTCCACGCGACAAGGTACGGTTCTCCGCCATCCATCCGCCCTCCTTGAGCTCTCCCTCTCTCTCTCTCCTAGCTCTGCTTCTCCTTGTTCTCCAAGCACATGGAAAACGAGTCGAACGCCTTGCACGTCAAGTCTTCGTCGCATTTCTTGTCGTTCGTGCAGTCGCTATAGAGCGTCGTCAGCGTGGGGGGATACGGCATCGGGGCACACTCTTGTTTGTCGTCGTGAGTGCGGCAATACTTGCCCGAGTCACACGCGTTCTCTTTGCCTTTCGACGTGACGCACGTCTTGGCAACGCCTCGGTGCGCGCGCCACGCGTCCGGCGGCTTGCAGAAGCACTTTGAGTTGGCATCGTCGTTGCAGCTACAATCGAACGGTTGGAGGCACTTGGTCGGCTTCGACTTGTCCACGACGCCGCACTCGGCCCAGTAAATCGCCGTGTTGTTGTCCACAGCGTCCAGGAACGAGTCGTCGCGCTCGAGACACGCGCGACCGCCTTTCCCATCGTCCTGACACTCGTACGACAGGCTCTCGCACATGAGCACGTCGCCGCCATTGGGGCACACGGCGTTGTCCTTGATGACCGTTACTTCACGGAACTTCATGGCGAGGCTGCTGTGCACTTTGATGTTCACCGAAACAGCAGAGGCAGCGGCGGCCAACATGGCAGACACGACGAGGAGCGACGGCATCATGAGCTGATGGATGAGACGGGGAGGACGAGGATCGCTGCGAGTCTCGACGTCTGGAGCGCCGAATGCAAAGTGCGAGTCGCTGGGGCCCCGTCGAGAAGCTTTGAAAAAAATCAGATCTGTGAAGCTGCGGCCCGGGGACACGAACATGTAAACTTACTGACCGACAGACACTTAGTTTTATCAAAAGATATGTGGCACTGTCTGAGCACTAAGTACTCAAGAAGGGGTACACGCAGCCGTCCGGGATGCTGACGCGATGCGAGTAGAACCCTAAATGCGGAATAACTAGACGTGACTGCTGGCAAAACTGACGCGCTGGAAACCGGTTTACGATCCGTGATACCGATATCGCCGGTCGGGATCAGATCGAGTGAATGTCTACCCAATTTGCGCTCACTGTGGACCTATTGAATTTGCACTGAATAGCCCCGTATGTCCTCCACCGCACATGCCTGCGATGAGAGTTTACCTTCCGTCCCAAGTTGCCCAACCTAGTCCTTCGATTAGTGATCCTGTTCATAACCGCTTTTCTACATGGAACGGACGCTCGCATTGCAAAGCGTCTGGCTTATTGCGTAGGTCGTCGTGTTCGACAACAGAGATTGGCTGGAAGTACTCGACAAATGTGTGGCCATACCTAAACCGGCAGACTGGTCAACTGTCTGGGTGAAGACGTTTGGACGTTTGCATTTAAATGCGTACGTTTGCCAGTACCGCTGCTGTCCAGTGTATATGGGAGCTTTATCATTGCAAATATTCTCGATTCGCTTTGCGGTAAGATGATGGTGGCATGATCGTTTATGTTACCTGACGTTCCCTGCACTCCACTCCGTCCATTTCTGATTCCGGTGTACAGTCATACAAGTTCTTCATTCCATTGATAATCGTGCCCGCATGTGTCTGTTTGATGAAATATGGACATGGGATCATAATTTGCAGTAATAATTGGTAGATTCACTGTCAGTGAATATGCTAAATGCCCATGGAGGTAGACTAGCGGCAAAATCGTCCATATAATTGCTTATAATGATTGTGCTATAACCTGCCGACGATCCCTTACAGTACAACTACCGCGGACTCTGACCGTTTTAATGTTCTAGCTTATTTTATGAGCCGGCTCTAGGCCCGACTCCACTATCTCGGATGCCGCGTTCCAATAGTATACGTGTTTGCTAAGCCAGTTGAATTCGCCACGTGCATTCACACATTATCTCTTTCGACTTCAGATCCGCTGATGTACCTAAATAACTACTCTCACGTTTTTGACGAGCTGCTTTGTATCTGCAATAAGTTCGCATTTACAAAGACATCAACTTGGTCTAGAAACGACGTCAAAGGTGATGTGAAAACGAAGAACGTTATCGACTCACACGAGTCAGACGAAATGGGGACTACTAGACCGTGGGCGCTGCGAAGCACACAATGTTCCACAATACAAGCTCTGTGTATCCAATACTATGATTAGCCGTTGCTTGTCGCCATCATTGTCATACCTTGTCGCTGCTTGCCTTGTATCTCGCATGAGTACCGAAGGATGAGCGCACGAGCCACAATAGCATTGATCATCACATCGCTTGCAGGACACAACACTGTGTTATCACTTATTCAATGTTTTGTATTTTGTAATGACGAGACACGATTAGCAATCCATGGCGTAGACGGCTTGAGGAAGTCGTTATGGCTACTCTTGATAATGCGCAACAGTCGCTGAGATTGGCCAAACTGTAGATAACATTTTCAGCAAGCTCGCGTAATATTACATACGACCACAACAGCTGTAGGCGGAGCATCGACGAGATGCTCTTCGTTATTTGCCATGTTCTGCTCATGCTCATTTTCTCGTGCACTATGTACAAGTAGCTATGTGTATCGGGAACGTATGTCGCATCACGAGCTTACTAAGGCCTGACGTATGATAATGCTTTGAAAGATATAAGATGGAGATATCAAGCGTTCGCAGGCTTCTGCATTTACACTTCATCCCAAATGGACGTTTCACAACATAAATCGTGAGTGTGAACACATGGCGTACAGACACGTCGCCAGCGATCGTATTCTCCGATACGAAACGTGAACGGCTGCAAACGCTAGTTTGTTGATCGATTGCAAGAGCGTTGAGAGGATCGACATTTGGAACGAGAAGATCTAGTTCCAAGACAATTATGAGACCATCAAAAGCCCTACCTGGACAAAGCTTTCACTATTCCTTATGTTCATCAAGACTTAACAGCATCAAACTGGTCAATTACGCATCTCGTTGTTTGGACGCGAAGCAAACCCGCTTCCTATTCGTATATGTAACGCTGCTAAAAGTGAAACGAAGTGACGCGATGCTCGTCATGCTCGATCTGCGACATACAGCACTTCAACAGTCCATATAATGTAGTGATATAAGATTGCGCGTGAAGTTGTGGTTTGCCAGTTTGTTCTGTCATTTTCGACATCTGACATGAACTACATTGCGCCCAGGCAGGAAACTTATAAACTGGCATAGGCGCTTTTTCTTTACTAAAGCAGCGGAGACCTGTGTAAAATTTACTGAGTGACAGGATCTGTGCGTAGCGGAGAATAAGCCAGAGCTGGAGTGCAGAGTGATCAAGATAGAAGCAAGTTGGCAATGTCACGTCTTATAGTTGTGATGGAGAAACATGAGCAACAAACTTGACTGTACCACCAGAGTGTACTTGGAAGCATTGATAGCGACTGTCTGACTTTTGAAGATTGGTGTCTATCAAGACAAGAACTGATTTTTGTATTTGCAGCTGCATTGGATGTGACGAAGGAATGTTTCTGTCAAACGAGGTACGGTCGCACATTTAGAACGATAGGGTGGGTGGTATCACATGTAGAGAGAGCTACAATAACAAGACCTTGAGCATTCTACAGCAAACGTATTCGCGTCGACTTTCACACAGCATAGCAATGCACGATGGTTGAACATGTATACTTTAGCGTATGGGCATCTTCTGATCTCGCAAAGACTTATCGAGTCTATTGTGATCGGATAGTGCCACTTGTGCTGGCGCACTACTACACACACACTTTCGGCACCATCGAGTAGTCGCATGAAGCTGGAATAGGAGAGAATTGGTTTAACATCATTGAGGCATTGTCGCCATCGAAAGGTATGCAGCAAATGCACACACTTTGCACTTTATAGACACGTCAAATTCTACAGTATATCGACACTTCAATGTAAGTGTTATCGCCCCACAAGCACATCTACTAAAATGTGTATCATCAAAAGACATTACTGTCATCACACATGCTTCATCGATATGGAATCTTGCACAATCTACTAACAGGCGCGTGCTGCCTGTTGTTAAAAAGTGAGAGACATGGCTTAGGAGCTGTAAAAAGTTGGATGCACGGCTTAAGCGCTGTATAAACATAGCGGCATCTGTGACACAAGACTATTGCAACACTGTACGCCGATGCATAAGTACGAGCAAAAGGCTCGACAAGAAGCCTGACGATCGAATTAAAAATCCGAATATCGAAAGTGTGTCATTCTCGACGTCAGCATCAGATTCTTCGTTTGTGGTGAATACACAACATGCTGCTTGAAATGCTGACAGCTCCCATGCTTTATAGCGGTTGGCGTGTTGTCCCGATCAGTAAAGCAACAAACCTGCACTGAGTAGTGAGTTATGCTATTATCGTCTTGCTCTTTGATTTATGATGGTCCTGGCGCCAATGATGCTTTGGACAGTTCGATCTAGTCGGGCGCTTGACAAGCACTATATACATGTAAGCTGCTTCGTGTAAGGCTGATGTCCTGACATTGAAGCACTGGTCAGCTGTGTCATATCCTCATTTTCTTTGCTCAATGGTTCTGAACTCAGATGATCGACAGCCAAATTGTACATGCACAAACGCAAAAGCACTTTGATCGCCCTTGTCGTCATTTCGACATCAATGAGGGCTGTTTGTACACTAGCGGCCTTTATCAGCCAGTTTAGTATCACTGCTGTTCACTTGTTCTATCTGATTGCATTGTACGCAACGCTTCGCCAATGCCATACATACGGCGCTTGAGCTATAGGTATATGGCGTAATGTTACGTGAAAATGTGTTATCAAGCGCCTTCTATGGTGCACTTTATTACAATTTCCACTTTTTTCATGCTTTGTCCGATCCACCATATGGCCAATCTACCACATTATTTTCTGACCCGAACATCGTTTGTAGAACGTTTGAGAAGCCATGCAAGTGCTCAATAGAAAATCACAAGTTCTTTAGCGCTCACCAAGTCGCGGGCAAAGTCCCCTTTTCTTTTCGGACATCATCATAGTTTTCAGTACAGTATAAGTTATGCGCTCGACGAACGCAATATTTGTACAATTTGAATTTTAAAGGCATTGTGCCAAATGTTTTTCTTTTCACTTATATATTTCTTCGGCTAAACAAAGGACGATCAATAAGAGTTACGGCTGATGAATGTGAAGTGACAATACTTTCTGCATAACAGTGAATGATCTAGCGTTGAAGATTACTACAAATGGCTGCGTCTGTCGAGCCCCGATTCCGTTGGCAACAAGCTTACGTGAATACCATCCCATCGCCCTCATTTCTGTTTTTGCCATAGCTAGCAATGTCGACAGACGTGGACTTTATGTACTTTGGCATGGCAAATAACTTGCACTTGCCATGTCAAAGGCATGGCAAGTTGCTTTCTTGTTGTTCTTGGCGCATGTAGTGATACATGCGTCATGTACCTAGGCATTGACAATGTTTGGAATGGAGCTTGATCGTTCGCGCCATTGAACTGTCAAACATTGACGATGGAGCCTGAGGCACGTGTCTTAGCAGTTGAAGTCGTGACTTGAGCTTTTGCTTCGAACATCACTTCACCAATTTCCATACATAGCCTCTTTCGTTGGAAATGCTTCGCGCGATACTCTCGTTAGTATATGTTAGCATTTCTTCTTTCTCGATCTTCTCTGGTATGCATGAACAGGTGCAGACCCCACAACGGTGCACTGTACTTCCTCGTCATTTCAGGCTGTTTTGGTCTAGCTCTTATCATTCATCATTGCGGCCTCCTACATCCACGATAGTCCAGCAAAGCGGGGAGCTACATCAGCAAAAGTTAGAAGGTGCAGCGCTACACCACTTGTGCTCGTATACCACATCCGGCAAGGACGTGGATGCCAATGACTACTTGTGCTGGTCTGTCAACTATGCAGTATCGACTGCGAGTGCAATGACGTCAAGGGATGGGATGTATGAACGAACGAACGAATGAACGCATTAGCCCACTCCTTCACCGCTCACTCGGCGTCGTGCAGACCAACATGTTGTTGCAGTGGTTTCTGAATGACAATACTTCGTCTCGGTCGTTATAGACCGATCAGGGCTCGAACAAACACACGAACGTAATATATTATACGACACCGTGATGGACCCTTACATGTAGGCAACAGGAATCAACGTGTTTTATAGAAGAAACGGTCCGGACTTGCTATGAGCACGACGTCGTGGCCGCTGCTGCTAGTGGTCGACGTGTGAGCGACGTCAAAGCTTTTCCACCGTTTCAAGCGCACATCACGTCGAGCAAAAGCCAGCGGACTGTAGTACTTGGCTTGGTGCATGCACAGAATGCATACACTACACTTTTTCATGTTGACCTGTCCATTTTCAACGTCCACGACGATGTTCCGGGCAATTTGACATGTACTGCAGATGGCTTTGCGACAGACAAGACACCGTCGGAAGCTGGCACTGCTTTTTGGGCCCCCGAACGCGTTTTTGCATCGTCCGACGCACTCATCCATCAGTGGAGCGAGAGACGTGTGCTCGGACCTGCCGGCGTCATAGATCATCCACGCGAGCTTCTTGGAGTACGCGGCGTCACTCGTCATTGCAATGCCGTAGACGCAATTGACCAAGACAGGGAACGCTGCAAACTCGGGTATGATCCCCATGGGCGCAGCAAACCCTTTCATGTACAACTCGACTTTGCCATTCGGTAGCTCCGTCTTGAGCCAGCAGAGCGAGCACTTTGCTCGAATGCTTGCGTGGTCGGTCGCAGACTCTTCGAAATTCACGGAATGCGACACGTAGTACGCCATGCGCTCTCCGCGTGTATTTGTGGTCATTCCCATGGACACAACGACGCAGACACCGCGTTTTTTGGTCAGAGGCACTGACACGCCCATTGTGCATCGAGCGACGCCGCAGAAGCGGAACGGGTTCGCCTGCGTCGGCCCCACGATTGTCGCGAGCCAATGAAAGTCTTTTGCCGAGTCGTTTGAATAGACACTCCGTATCTTCACGGCGTCGTCGCTGTCGATAAAAGACCCGTACATCTCGTCGTCCAAAGTGCCCTGGAGCATCCCGACGATCTTGACAGACGGTGCCGATCGGCACGGAATGAGTTGCAGACTTCCGTCCATTGACCGAATCGAGGGGTACGTCGGTCGCGAACCCGATCGCTCGCGGTAGACAATCAGGTTGTCGCGATGGCCAACGTCTTTCCAGTTCCTTGGATCGACGACGCGCTTTTCGCTGAATCGGAACCGGTCGTAGTAGGCGACAGTGTCGGCCACCACGTAATCCGCCAAGTTTTCCAGCCGCTGCGCTTCTTCCGACGAGAGCGTTAAATAGTCCTCTGATGCGTTCATGCATCGCTCCACTCGCGTCGCTAGCGCTTGGCTGTTCATGCTACCGCGTGGTGGATCGTTTGTGGGCTTGGCACTGGAAAGAAAAGTGACTGCCTGTTGCGTGCAGCGAGACACAAGCGGTCTATCACGCATTCGGATATGGTCATGTGCCTAAGGGTTGTCCTGCCTCACATCACTCATTCACGCACTGGATCCACAGGGACTCAGCGTCGTTCACTTTGGACGTCAGACCTTTGCTCTAAGTTTCCAAACAACGCGTCCATCCGTTGTTCGGCTTTTAAACAGTCGCTGCTGACCGGACGATACCTGTTTACGGCCTTCGCCTGTCCAAGCCGATGGTATTGCCCCCTCACGTGGGCACTCGCGTGTGTGTTACGCTGGCGAATGTTCAAGTCAAAAGCACGCACACACGTGGGCCTCTGTGCCCCTTTCAATGCCTTGTCGAGAACGAAAGAATGGAACAGACTTCGGTCCTTCCGACGATCGGACGCAGTCGCGCTGGCCACAAGGGCAAAGCCATCCGCCGAAGGACAGCATCGGTCAGCGCGTTGGACAGATCGTATACCGAATCGACGACCGCACACTCCCACTGGTGCCAGCTGCGTTCAGTCGCTCTTCCTGTTTTGAACAAAGGGGACTCGGATGGCTCCCACCGTAGCGCTTGAACGATGTTCTGTTGCCTGTGCGATCGCCGCGTTCTCTGGCCAGAAATGCCGCCGCGCGCCTCCTGTCGCAACTGTCACGCACTGGAAACAAAGCAGCACCGTGTTGGTTGAGCACCACATTCTTTCTATGGCGTCTTATTGAAGGGAGGTTGGGGTCGGACCGCCTCGTTGTTACAAGTTTACGCGTGCGAATTGGGTGTGAGAAGTCTGGCATGAGGATGTTCATCCACGCTGGTTTCGAGCACGGAATTGCCACGTGCTACGTGGACAGCACGTGCCGCCTTATGGACGATACGCCATCCCGATTGCCACGTCTTGACCCCCTTTCCCAATACTCGTTACATTGCGATGCCCACGCACTCCCTCGTTGAGAGCGATACCAATCCACGTCCAACGATCGCGAGCTCGCCAGTCTCAAGAAGGGTCCCGCCAGATGGACCAGCACAAATCGATGCGCTTTGATCGCACCGGGTCGTGACACAGCTGGTGGATTCCCTTTGGGTGGGCCATACCAGTTGTTGGAACGAGCTCCAGGCACCGCGTCAACTCGTGAAAGCTGCGAAGTGGTCGTGGGTCTAACCCACGGAAGCAGAAAACCCTTCCAGTACGTAGAGTCCTACACCGCCAATCGATGGCTCGTGCTGAGCCAGACATGAAACATTATGCTCAGACGTGCCTGCAGTACATCTAATGCCTAGCTGCATACTCGTAGCCATGTGATCCTCGGCCTGGTGTCTACTAAGTAAGCCGCGGTGTCGTCAGCACGCTCTTCGAGTACTTTGTTGCGACAGGGCCGTGGACACAGCGATGCAAAAGCTGTGCTGCTTGCAGGTAAAGCTGTCAGATGAAATCGGCGTCCACAGTACATCCGAAACTCACCCGCAGATCAGTATCGTTACGGCTCAACAGGTTTTGCTGAACAGGTGAAATGCATCTCGCACTCCAGTGAGCTGTGCGACCCGATAGCGACCAAGTAAGCAGACTCTGCCCGTAACAGCTTATTGACGTAGCGTCACTACACTCTCCTTGCAAAGAACGCGTTATCATGTTATTGGCGTGCCTTAGCTGTTGTCGAATTGCGTTCGTCGTTGGTAGCACACACACGCACACACACACTCACGCGCCTAATTGTAAGCTTCGAACTCACCTGAGCGAGCTAAGGACAACGCTTCCACTTGCAACATCGAGTGTCCACGAGCGTTGCGAGCCAGGAACCCCACCGCAATCAGCTCATCGCCCTTTCGAAGAAGACTCGCAACCTTTACAAACTTCGGGATGGAGAAGCCCAGTGTCTCATGCTGCAGAAAAAGCTGCAACGGTCTATCGCACCGACTGCCAGTCAAGACGAGGGAAACGAATGCTGTGCCATTACTGAACCGACGGACGCGCGTGATCTCACCAGTAGCTTGAGCATAAACTTTTCCAAATCCAGCCAAAGTGTCCAAAGCTTCAGCATCTGCTCGCTCTTGGGCTGAAGCCGCTTGGGTGCGTGCGTCCGGGCTGTCGATGCCAATCAACTTGTCATCCAGCTCAGCCTTTCGAGCGACAAGTTTCTGCTCCAGCTCTGTCCATATCTCCAGCGCAGTATCTCGGGCGCTGGTGCATTTACTGCTCGACTCGGTTGTCAAACATGGCACCATTGGCGACACTGCATGCCGCTTGAAGCAGCAGTACGCGTACAAAGGCGTTCCTTCGCGTGGCTCCTTGGCAACCAGCGACAGGACTTCGTACTCGTGAGCTAGAAATTCCTTTTTGTGCCAGCGCTTGCGCGGTGTGAGACAAACGAGCGACGGGCTCGTTCTATTGTTGGTAATGTGGCCACAAGCTGCCAAGATGTGATCCAGTGTCCGGTATATGCGGCGAAAGAAGATCGGGTTCTTCTTTGAACGACCGCGAAAGCCTCGGTAGACGAAGCCTGCATCCACAATGCATGATAAAGGGGGCGCGGGGAAGTCTGCACCATCAAAGGCTACGGTGATCTCTTCCTTTTTCTGGCTGTTGCACTCTTCGTCGCAATGTAGAGCAAAAGAGGACTCGAGCGTGAAGCAGCCGCAACAAGTCAACTGGAGTCTCCCTCCATCTCGGACTTCTTCAGTACCAGGATCAACATCTGCATCAATAGTGCACTTGTGGAGCTGCAGCTTCAGACTGTTCAAACCGCGTCTACCGTTGTCGGTAACACGAACCGACTTCTCTTCTGCTAACGAGATGGTGTATACGTTCGTGTATCCATCGCCAAGCAGCGAACGCACTGCCGCACGACGTGGACGCCAACAGAGCACGAGCACACCAGTATCTCTTCTCAGGCAAGACGCGAGAGTGATGGACGACATGCCACCAACCACTTGCATGTCTGGCAGGCTTTCTTCTCGGTTCAGTGGAGGAGGATCACCTGTCAGCTCCGCCAGCGTATCCCCGATCAGATCGAGCACTCCATCATGCTTTTTTGCCAGAATCTTTGCTTGCTTCTCAGCATCCTCATCGTTGATTGCACCACTGCGACGTATGCCTTGCTTGCCAGCCGTAAGTTCCTTGCGAACACAGCCTTTCATGACGCCCGACACGAGCTCTGAGTGAGCTCGAGAGGCTTTAGCACTTCTGCCATTCGATGCAGAACCGTCCCCAATCCACAAGCGAATCTATACAAAGCACACAAGAATCAGCTAAGCTATCTGCAAGCGTGTTTACCGTAGACGCCTGCAGCAACGTACCTCACGGTGGTTCGAAAGCACACTGAAGTCATCGTACACGAGGTCCGGACCGCGACCGAAGAGCGACTCTTGTTGCCCGTACCAGTTGCAGCACGGAAGCGTGACGACGCCGCAGATCTGCTCAGCTTGTATTGCACTCAAAGCTTGGTCCAGCGTCACGTGAGCGTGCACGAGCACCACAATCGCTCTTCTCAATGCGATCCGCACGTTCTCAACTTTATTACGGACCACCACAAGATTTGTAATTTCCGTCCACCTCTTCGACCGCTTTGACATATCAAACTTCCTCATTAACCTCAATGTCGACAATCATAAGTAAGATGTGCCACCCCACCTCACTCGTCTCCTTCTCCATTGCAGGATCCACACTATAACACGTCCATCCTCGCATTCGAAATGCAAACAACGCAGCCGTTCGTGCTATCACATCACACAAAAAAAACACACACACACAAACAAACCGTAGACTTAACAACTTGCCACCGGCGCTCCCCTTCAACGTCATGTATACGAAAAAACATGCATGTCCATCTACTTGCGCGTATTTCCATCTCCGACGACTACGATCCCATCGTGTTTGCTTCCTGGCTCGGCGTTTACATCTTTTTCGCAATCTCCTGGCTCGATATACCGCCGAACGGTGTTAAACAGTGCCATGCTCTGGAAAACATGTCGTGTCAGACATGACTAACACATCTATGACATGTCGTGCCCCATCCCAAATAAAACACGACATTGTCGCTGCGTCACGGAATTATGGAACGCACTTCGGTGATTTCTTTCGCGTCTGGAAACAATTCGTATTGCAATAAAGCAGAAGCACAGTGCAATTTGCCTACAAATTCATCCAGATAACGAAGCGACACGGGCGGCGCAGAAGGCGAAACTTTTCCAATAGCTTCAGATACAGTTGGCAAAGAGCTGGACGAGTGTGCAGAGCTAACAGGAGTCGCGACGGGCTGGCACAGCTGCCATCGCGAGACGTGCGGGGTTGATGTCATTGTAGCCACTAAAATAATTGGGAATAGTTTACAAATAAAAAGCAAGAACCTAAACTTCAGTGCCATTGGAGGGGTGACAATAATTGCATCAGTCACACGAACGTTTGTAATCGATCGTGTGTGTTTGTCATGGAATGTACTGATGGCCAATTACGATAACAATACTGCACGTGCTGCCACGATACAGCTATCGGACAATTTCGATGCATTGTCATACTGCCATTGCTTCTGACGGATTGCACCCGCCAAGGCGATAGTATGTGCACCCGCTACGACGATAAGGCAATGCTTCTTCTGATGCCCAATGTCACAGGAAGCGTGTGTTACCGACCGCTGCCGTTTCTGAACATTGGGAACTATACGCGCTTCTTCACGTGGAGCGAATTAGTTTGGGTGTCGACATACCGATTGCGGCGAATGTTTATGTCACCCCTCTCGCCAGCTTTCTCAAACCTTCTTTCGCTCTCATTTCTCAATGTTTAGTAACCTTTCGTGGCACTGCGTCAAGGAGACGCATACGACTCTTGACACATCGGGGCTCCGGCCTTTATTTTTCCCACTTCCTTTGATTCTCTAGTACGCAACGTCGATCATCGAGTGCATGACATTTTGCACACTGCTCCGACGTAGTGATCTACTTTTGCGGGTCCGGCCAATTCGTTCCTACCAGCGCATTTTTTACCCGATTGAGCTTTCGGGTTGATGCGCATGTGATCATAAGTACTACAGCACTGACTCCTCGTCAATAAAGCACGAGATGCAGAACCGACTACTTTAGGTACAACAGCTAAAGCTGCGCATAATGCTACTGCACATGAATGTCTTCGTAATCGAACACTTGGTCTTTTGCTGCTACTGCCAATCGTCACCGCGCAGTAGTCAGTCCCCATTGGAACTGCAGCTTTATCGAGCAGGTTCCATCAACCGACTCGCAACTTGTAAATCTGCTCTTCAGCGCTCAGTACACTCGTGGTATCTAGTCAGTAACGATAAGATGCCCAATCTATTTGCCTGGCTCGTATCTTAGTCTGCAAAAAGAGACTCAAGGAACCAACAGCTTGCCAGTTTTTCGCTCGTAAAAGCAGTGTCCTTTGAATCAAAGCATCAGTGATTGATCTAGTTCGAGCCGTCGTGTGGGAGCTTATCCATGTCGTGTAAGTTTTACACACTACTTCGTCAGCTTTGCCACCTCATCGTCAAGAGCCGACAATCGTAAAAGCACTTTATCGCCCGCGCCCATTCAGAGTTCGTATAAGTACTTGAGCAGCGTTCTCGTCTGTTAAGGGCGACTCGAAAGCAACGCATCCAATAGGACATTGCGCTCGTGCTCGTTTCAACTCCTGCGGTATGTAGTTCGGCTGCATTTGGCGAAATGTGCACCTGGAGGTTATCGGTTCCCAATTCGATCGTACGCTCACGTAGAAGGCAACGATCTTATGTGAACGACACACACAACGTAAAAGCTCCTAGCCTGCAGATTGGAGATGGGGCTGCTTGTCTGCGTCGAGAGAGCCCGACAAGCAAGAGGAGCGTTTCTGCGATTTGTGCAATCGTTTTTGGGATATCTGTATACCAACAGATAAGCTGAAGACGGTACACAAAAGACAGCAAGGCTTTGTTCCACCAAGCTGATACCTCAATGCCTCGTCTTATGCCCGAATCGTTATGCATTGCTTGTGCTGCCTGAAGACGGGCGCAACGCATTTCTCGAGGTCAATTGAGGTCAATAGTGATCTTCGACAGGCTTAAATGTTGATGCCGGCGTACGAAGGTGGCTTCGCAAGACGTTGCGCTTGTCGTGCAAGTCCATGCTTTCAAATGTACGAGAAACGCTGCATCTAGCCGATGTGCTGACCGTATCGTTGCAAACCATTCGGATTTGGGATCTGGTTCCGACCAGAGAAAGACGTCAAGCAATGGCCACGACAGCGTTGATGGGGTCGCTGCCTGCAACGGATCTATCTCTGCCGTCTGGACTGACTGCCGACTTGATTGAATGGCTCTACGGAGCCCGTCCTGCAGTCATTCCCAAACGCACTCACTCCCCACTGCGGTCCCCTGACATCGCAGGAAAAATGCGCGTTCCTTCTGCTTTACTTGTGACTTCTATGGCAGTTGTGGCCTGCGTCACTTGGGCCTCGGAGACCTTTCGGCGCGGACCGACGAATGTCGATTCGTCGACTCACCGCTCCGTTGCTGACCAACGCAGCGCTGTATCTGTCAATGGGCTGCCAAGACTACGTAACATTGTGGATGAGGATGACAGAATAGGACCCATCGTTCTGGCCACGTCGACGGCCAAAGCTTTGCCCGCACTGCGGCAAGCATCAAAGACGGAAGGAAAGGCTCTTTCTGCGGTAAAGACTTTGCTGATGGAGGATGACAAGGCCTTCGACGTTATTCGCAAAGCTCGGCATGAACCACCAACTAATCGAGATCGCCAGACTATGCGTGCGCATGAAGACGCAATTTTAAGCCGATTGCAAGCCCTCGATGAATCGGTCATCGAATCACTGATGGATTCGTTGTCGAATGAGCGCTTCATGAGATTGAATCGCTTGTTGACGTCTCACAATTCAGCAGATCAGGAAAAGGGAGAAAAGGAGATAGTCGAGGAGGCGATCAAGTACGAGCGCAAGCGTCAGGCGAGTGAGGCCGCAGAAGAGTTTGAAAAGTACGGGAAGGGTTGGATTGAGGAGGGGAAATCCATTGGGGAAGTGTTTACCCTGCTACAGCTCGCAGACGAGGGGGTCAATATGTTCGCGACGGTGAAGCTGGAGGTGATGAGGTTGTGTGTCGAGGAATTCAACAAGAAGCACGAGAGTAACTTCAAACTGCTTCATGCCTTGTTGATAGGTTTTAAAAGCGAAGCCAATGTCGCCCGGCTTTTGTCCTTCGCGAGTCTGAGCTCGATACACGAAGACAGAGCAGAGAAGTTGCTTAATGAGTTGTTCGGCCGCTGGCTGGCGCGAGGAGAATTCGAAGACGATGTTTTCGCGATCCTAGGGCTCCAGGCATTGGGGTCCAAAGGCTTATCGTTCGAGGACGTGCATATCCTGCATAAATATATCCTTTTGCTCAACAAGGAATATCCTAACGCACAGACAGACGTGTTCACATGTCTGAGGGCGAACCTTGGCGACCGCGCATTCGCAATCCAGATTGCTGAATTAGCTGCGTATGACGAAAACCCGTCCGAAAAGCGTTTCGACCGGTTGTTTCAGCCGTGGTTGGCCAAGAAGATGAGTCCTTCCAGTGTGTTCCAAAACGTCTTTGGTCTGCCTCAACCTCACGAAGTGTCGTCCGTGGCCGAGATCATGTCAGCGTACTCCAAAAAATGGAGGGAACAGAACAAAGCGGTGCAAGTTCCTCCGGCGTCGAAGCGCTCGCGCAAGTCCAGGAAGAAATGAGATTTGCCGACCGTCAAGCACCTGCGTGGGCACCAGAAAGCACTCTTGTCGAGCACAGTGCAGTAGAGGAGAACTTAGCAGCACAACCAACGCGTGGGTCCAACCGCAATAAATTGTTCTGTTCTTTCAGCCCGATCGCGTCTACGTTTGTCACGCGCGTTTGCACCGGCTCGACTAGTCGCGAATGCTGCACTAGACTCGAGCAACGCTGACCGTCCTGAGCATCTCGAGCTTTGATCCGTGCTTTCGGGACCGATGATAGGTCCATGTCCACATTCGTTAGCAGCACATGCAAGCACTGAAGTTGGCACACCCCTCGCTTTGTGTACTGCAGTCGTCAGTGCAGAATACGTCACGTCCCAGCGAGAGCCGCAACACATTCAGTTGCTATTTGCCTTGTTCCAATATCGCCGCCGATGCGGTCGTTTTTCTTGTGTCCCCCTACAACGTCTGCTGCACATTCTGCCGCTCTTGTGCTCGTGCTGCAAGATCGGCGCTGGAATCACCAGGGGCGCCACTGAAGTCACTACTTTGCTTGCGGTACTCGGCTCGAGCGCAGATGCAAGTTCTAGATCGCCGTGCATGCTAAACGGTACACTCGCGTTCTCGCAGAGACGCATTGAGCGTGTCAAGATGCATACGCAGCCATGCGCATCACCAGGCACAACAACTTCGCCCACCACAAGAACCGACGTGTTGGCTTCGACAGAGCCGTTTGTTGCTTGGTCAAAAGCAAGTTGACGTGGAGGTTCGTTTTGACGAGTACTTTGCTGAACTGACGTTGCTGCTGTAGCCCAACATTCGTGTCAATGTCACCGAGTGAACAGCGTCGAAACGATACAAGCGAAGCACGGGAAGATCCTTTAATGACCACCTCAATCCAAATCAATGTCGTCACAGCCACGCCAACAACGTCGCTCTTGCAGACCCCACACAAACCGCACACATACCTTGTGGAAGCTGTGCAGTCCAGCCACAACAGCTTTTGACATGGAGATGCAGCCGCCAAGTACTTCGCTGCATATTACGTGAAGCAACCTCTGCGACGTCGCAACCGTCTCGGACGAGTTGCAGACAATCATTCTTCTCTTGCTTGTAACTCTGTTGACCATTGCACTTTGCTCACCACAAGTCGACCTTCACTCGACACTTGTCGTCCATGTGCCGCTGAGCTTGCTGTAAACAGCTGCAAACTGCTGCAAACAACTCTACGGCTGCAAACCGCTGCAAACAACTCTCAGCCAGTTGATACCAGAGTAGAGCGAACAGCTGGATCACCAGATAAATCACATCACCATTTGACTCGCTCTGCTCTCCACATCCGGTGCCAGCAGCTCCCCCACACACAGAGTCCTCCCATTCACTGCATCTTCCTCGATCGTCTTCTACATGTTGCACGGGTCCGTATAGGAGAACCCTTGAAACACGTGGCTCTTGCCGATAGGTGCATCTGAGACTACCGAGTCCACGACTTCTTGTCGCTTGAAAAATTCCGGCACGTTGCTCACTTCACCGTCACATTTGACTACAGGCCGGAATGGTACAGGCACGTCACGCTTATACAGCTTTTCCCAATCGACGTCAGCAAAGAACGGATGGTCCATAATCTCTTGAGCACCGCACGGCCCCGAGCCAAGTCGCTTTGCTGGGTTGCGACAAATCAAACCGCGCAGTAGTGAACGAGCATCCTCGGAAAACTCGGACGGGAACCGAAGTGGAAGCTTCACAATGTTCTGGAAGTTGCGCTTACGATTTGCGTGGTAGAATGGCGTGTAACCCGCAAGCATCTCGAATATCAGGACGCCCAGAGACCAATAATCGACCGCCTTGCCGTACGAAACGCGGCGAATGAGCTCGGGGGCGATGTACTCGGGCGTGCCGCAGAAGGTCTGCATGCCATCTTTACTGTCAAAGTTATCGTGCGACAAACCAAAATCGGTCAGTGCGATAAATCCCTGATCGTCCAGCAAGATGTTCTCGGGCTTGAGATCGCGGTACACGATGTTGTACGTGTGCAGGTGCGAAACTGCTAATACGAGCTGCGCTGAGTAAAAGCGAGTGCGAACCTCATCGAAGTGCATTGCACGACGCAGGTGGAAGTGCAGAGTGCCGCCGTTGTAAAAGTCCATTACGAAATACAGCTTTGCTTCGTTCTGGAATGCATACCGCAGCTTCACCATAAACGGGTGGTCCACGCCCTGCAAGATACGCCGTTCCGTCTTCGTGTGCTCCACTTGGTTCTTTGCAAACACAGCGGCCTTCTTAATCACCTTCATAGCGTACACCTTGCCACTCTCGCCGCCAGTAGCGAATGCAATCTGTTGTGGCGTCATGCCCATCGCCACCATTGTGCGAGGGCTTAGTAACCGTGCTCCTTTCTGTTGTTGTTGCGCCTTTCTTCGGACCAGCATTACCTTACCAAAGGCGCCGCGACCAACCACGCGCAGCAAATCAAAATCGTCAATCGTCAACGTGTCGTACTCACGCGGTTTTAGCTCTTGCGAAGCACCTCCAGCCGCACCACCAAGCACCGTATCGTACACTGTCTGCTTCCGCGGTAGTGGAGATTGATCCCGCGGGAGCTGCTTCCTGTCCGCCCCTTGCTCCTCGCGCTCACCATATCCATCTTTTCCACCTTGAGCTTGAGGTTTCAGTTGCTGCTGATCCTCCAGCAATGTGTTCAAACGGAGTTCGCGTGCAGCACGACGCTGGAACTCGTAAGGTGTGGGCGACGCCAAGAAAGCAAACACTGTCTCTAGTACGGCTTTCGTCGTGTAAGCTGGACTTTCGTTCGCGCCTTCACAAGGCCCTGCGGATAAGCAAATACAGCCAAAACCTGTCAGCTGCTTCGCACTGGGACTTGTGGGAGTGCGTGACGACTGTGACAACGCATTCGCCAAAAGACCATCGTCACTGCTTGTCACCGTTCCTGTGCCACTCGGACCTCCGCCTGGAGCAAACGCTGTCGCATCGCGACTGAGTTCGGTATTAAGAGGAAGGTCCGACCGGGACCATGATATACTGTGCTGCGAGAAAAAGCGCTTGAACCCCGAGTTCCACGACGGATCAATCTTGTGCGAGCTCTCAATGAACGCGACGTTCCCCAAACGGCTCTTGAGTTCGTACCGGTACTTTGCAATGAGCTGCGTCACCAACACGCCGCCGTATCCATACGCAATAAAGTGCACTTTGTGCGCGGCCGACGGGAAAATGTAGTTGCGCCACACGTGGTCGCAGTGCTCTTCGGCATTACTCGAGCCGCGAATGGGCATTTTCTCGACCGTGCCGTCCGACGTCACCATCAACTGCGTGTTCATGTTGGGGTTCATGACCAAGATGCCGTAGCCCGCCGCGCTTGCTTTCTGGAAGTACGGCAGCATCGAGCCGACCTGAACCCCGTCTTTCAGCAAGACACTGCGGCTCCAGATCCCGCAGCTCAAGCCGCGAAACGAACAGACGTAGACGAGCAGCTTCTCCGCAACACTAAAGTTCGTGCTCGTGTGGAAGATGCACCGCGGCTCGTCCGTGTCAATCATCATCCGGAAGCCGTCGTTCGTCGAGCAGATGCTCGACGAGCTCGAGCGCACCGAAGAGCTACTCACGCTCACGCGGCGGCCACAGCCACTGCCGCTGCTGCCGTTGGTCGCCACACTGCTGCGACTCGCGCCCCTCCTCGTGCTCGCCCCCGGCTCAAACCGCGAGTCCACCGACGAGCGCTCAAACTCGAGCGGTGGGATCGCCTGCTCGAGGAACAGCAGCTCCTGCAGCATGCGCGTGTGCACCGTAGCAATGAGGCCGCGCAGCACTTCTTCGCCGTGCGCGCGGATCTCGTGCTTGGAGATGCGCGCGCGCGTCACGCGGTTGCGCACTTCGCCCGTGTCCGTGAGCTCGAAGCGCTCGTTCGACCAGCCCGCGGCAGCAGCGCTCGCGCCGTGGAACGCCGCGACCATAGTGTCCTCGGAGATGGTCCCCATGTCCCACTTGGGCAGCGGCGGGCGGCGACTGGCGCCCATGGCGCTCGTCGGGAGCGAACTCGTGCCGCGCGAGCTGCTGCTGGCGGCAGCGTGTGCCGCCAGCGCCGATAGAGCGGAAGCGGTCGTCGCAGGAGGTGCTGTGGTCGCTGTGCTGCGGAGCACGAGGCCGTCCGTGAGCGCCGTGAGTGGCGGCCGCTCGCTGCTGCTGCTGCTGGGGGCCTCGAGGGGCGTCGCAGAGGGCGGCGGCAGAGGCGGAGGCGCACGCGCGGGAGTGGCAGCGGCCGTGGGGCCGTCCGCAGCGTTCCGCCGCACTTGAATCATTTTGCGACGGGCGCTGCTGCTGCTGACTCGCCCGGGAAACAAAAAGTAGTCAGAAGTCAGAGCGAGTGAGTGAGTGAGGAGTGAGAGAGTGAGAGGAGTGAGTGAGAGAGAGACAGAGTGACGTTGAGAGCGTTTGTGTTCGGCGAGACGACGGCGCCGCCTGTTTCTGCGAGGGAGTGTTGGGTCGAGGGCTTGTTGTGTGGCCGGAGCCACTACTGGTGGGGCTGATGGGGCAGTTGTTGTTGTTGTGGCTGTTGTTGTTTTGTGGCGCGTCATCAGAGAGGTTTGCTGGACTTGTTTGGGTGCGGTGGGTTTGGGGGACGCTATGTGATTAGCGATAGAGTGCAGCAACTTGGGGCGGGAGGAGAGGGGACAGTGGCAGCTCAGACGTCGTAGAGGTGCGCGCGCGTGAGGCCGTTTCTTGTCTTTGCCAGGTGTCTAATTGGCGCGGGAAAGTGCGCGTCGTGTGCACCACGTCAGTAGCCCTTTGTGCAGAACGAGATGGCGTGCATCCGAGCCTACGGATATTGGCATCTGTTTTTCGACGTGTAGCAAGCCCTGCGACACAACGAGCACGGAAAGGTTATCTTTATCACACCGCAAAGAACCGCCGATGGTTTCACTCCAAGACGGCGCTACACAGAGTCGGTTCATGATGCCTTCACGTCACGGTGTTTCAATTCCCACTCGACCAGCTTGAAGCCTAATGCACGCACTTTGTAAAGTACGTACCATATACCCAATATCGACAAAAGTATACATTCCATGCCATATGTATACGATAATATCGTTTTTGGGCACGTTGGCTTATGACCACTACAAGATTGCGTCTGCAGACCCAAAATGGTGAGCGCATATCCGTTATGCCTAGTTAGTATGTTTGCAGTCCGATCATATTCATTTTGGCCTAGCCGTCATTTCAAATGCTTTAGGACCCGATCAAACATATGCAGTTGGGGACAAATTTCATGTTCTTTAGATGGAATTTTGAAACGAGCGGTAACATGTACGATTATGCACAAGGCGTCTGAGTCAGGAAGAAAACACTGGGTTGTAAAGCCAGGGCAGGCACGTCTTGGAAATCCTAAGAAGAAACCGCGACAACGGAGGTATTTCTCGGGATATTTCTGACCGGGGGTCAAAGTCTTTGTCGTGGCGAGGTGTGCCCTATGTGTAGATGTTTGGGCCAAAGACGACAAAGTAGAACATGAGCGTAATGCATATGGCACACACATGTTTATGACTGGAAAATTCCTGGCTGTACTGAGGATACATCGTCAAGCTGTTTTTGGTCATACAGCTTCGTTATACTTAGGGCCTGTTCGCTTTTTGATTACCTGATGTGTACAAAAAATGGGACTTCACGTAAGGTCATATGCCAGTTAATCTGTACAAATGGAGCATATCGTATCCATTTTGAGGGCATGATTTCCACACCATATCCGTACATCCTTCACACACCATTTGCCCCAGAATACTTACTCGCCGTGGGTTTGCTGACATGACTCATACTATGCACTTGACAATGCTATTCTTCAGACTCTTTAGACCGCGATCAGCTGTCCTGTCTTAGCCATAAGGCCCGGCCCAATATATAACCCACAACGTTGCAGTGGCAACCTCCTGATTGTTTGATCGAGCTCTCCCACCACGTCAGTTTTTGCTACACGAGCTATAGCTGGTGCCTCGAAGACTCTTGCTGATGCGCAGCGATCGCTGTACAGAAAGCTACTAATGTAGAAGCAACTTTTTGGGAACGTTGCTGAGCAAAGTCAAAGCTCGAGGATTGTTGCTATCAGGCTTTGGCTCTTCCAATAGTGGCAAGATAAAGTCGGAGAGTCAAGGAGTTTGCAGCATTTGCACATATCATCTTGTTTGCTCAAGGTGCACCATCTTACAGTAGAGAGGAAGTCTGCTAAGGATTGAGTTGTAGTGAGTGGATCACGATCTCACGACCAATCTTGCAAAATGATAGACGACGAGCAAGCTGTACAAACTACAGAAGAAGCAAGTGCAAAGCATACTAGAGAGCGCTACGCAGCCATGCCATATTCGATATGATTGATAACGAAGCAGAGACTGCTCGGCAACAGATTGTGATGTTCTAAAGTGAACTAGAAACACCGAATGATCTACCTGCAAGGCTTCACCCGGATAGAGTCCTTGACGACGTGTATCTCAGACTACAATATAGGTACAAACATAGGAGCATGCACAGGATGCTTCTGCAAACTCCCACGGTTTGGTGAAGTGATCGATTCTTCATCAGGCAAAATCCTTCGCATCAACACCACATACGAAACGAATTGATGGCATCAAGCAGGCCGATCGTCAATTTGTACCTACATGCACTTATACGTCATCTCGTATCTTTGGATAACTTAGATTCGAGTCGGAATATCGTATATAATGGGTGTGAGTGCAGCCGATTAGTCAATATCACTTTACTTATGCTTCACGCAGCGTGTAACCGAATGGCTACCTATAGGGTCAAATGCAATCAAGCCATGTTTATCAAGTCGATTTGAGGTTGCTTGCACGTAAACAATGAGTCGCGAACTTGTCCTTGTAGTAGCTGTGTCATCCGCACTACCAGATACAATCTTCTCTTTTGTTTATGTGGCACAGATGAAATCGCCTGTTCAAACTATACGTCGTAAGATATACAAGATACATTCATAGAATGACAATGTGATCTGATTCATTGTTTGTCTTATTCTAAATTTTGCCAGAAAGCTAGATAGAGTGGCTGTAGAATGCTGCGGAACTACATGGCGTGACTGTTTGTGCAGTATTTGACATCCGTGAAAGTACATGGCTCGTTCACAAGGAAGAATATGCTCATGCATGTACAAAGGATACCAAGCGATTAGAGCATTACGACTTCACAAATTGTCGACGGAACACAATGACCAAGGGATGAAAGCTACATTCACTGATGACCTTGCGATAGCGCACAATGAATTGTCCTCGGCTCGCTAAGATCAATCGTATGCGAGAACCTTACACGATGCACAGAAGAAATACTTACGGCGGTTGTGTTGTGTTTCAACGTCTTCTTGAATAACCGTTTCCTTTATCTGATCAGTTTTCTCGTTCAATTTTAGATGTCACTGGGCCCACGGAATGAACAGGTTGTGCTCTCAGCGCGTTCACACAAGTCATCAGTAAGCCATGTTTACATCAAGCCAATACGATTCCTGATGCCGGCCGAATTAGTAGGTTGGCGATATAGGCGTGTATTGCCGTCTTGTCCGCCAGCGGTCTCCAGAGTGATCATAAGCTCTATGGGAGAATTGCTCACTGACACGACATCAAAACAATGCATTGCTGGCTTCAGGTATCATCATTTCTTCGGACAACCGGTACATAGTATGTATTGCAAGGGTATGATCAAGATCTTACTCCCTTTCCACCAGAGGTAGACCAGGTGTGACACGTGGCTCCGTGAGACGCGATCTTATAGCAAGTGCATCGATTCAACAGCAAGTCGAAACCATGCAGCAGCGACGCTCTAGACGTTGGTGCCATTTAGAGCATAACCGGCAAACATGTCCAAGCGCGGAGGCCCAAATTTCTATAATGAAATTAACATACCTTCATTGTACTCCTTTTGACTTTCTCGGTCAACTAACAGCTTTCTACTACTCTCTACCTCTCTTGTCTTCATCTTTACGTGTTACGGATATGTATATTCCAGAGTATGTGCTCGACGTACTTGCTTCTGCATAGTGTGGTGGTGTGAGCTGTATAGCAGATGTAGTGTACAGTATGTCAAGTATTGTATAGTTGTAAAGCACTGTGCGTCAATTCCTGAGAAAGAAAGGCTATCTCAAAACCCTTTGAAGTGCAATGTTTCTTCTATGAAGGGAGTGTGCATGATGCGCAGGCCTCCCTATCTACGGGTCTCTCGTAAATAACGCAAAGAGGTTTATACGGGACGAGGTCCGACCTTAAATACGGTTATTTACGGGTCCTTAATTAAACTACTACGAAGATCAAATGCAGTTGGGACAGCTGAGTACCGAAGGACCGTGTTTGTAATCATTGTCTCCTCTTAGAACGTAAGTTTCTGCAGAAGCTTGAATTGCCTTGCGTGCATCACGCCTTCCAGGTAAAAGTCTATCAAGCTCATCTGGTGGATGTCTTTTTCCCATTTTAGAATGGAGAAATCGCTCTATACAGAGGACGTTCCCGTAAAAGTGCTTGCCAATCCACCACAAAACATCTCCAGCTTCTTGAATCGACCACTTGTGAGTCTCCAGGCCTTGATGAAGGGCGTTTGGTGTGTACACTCGTCAAATGCATTACGAGAGGGCTCTTCATTGCGGTAAGCATTTTTGAGATCACACAATTCGGTTTCAATGTAGTCCATTGTCGCTTCTGCAGAAATAGAGGCCCAACGAGCAGCAAGACGTTCACGTTGTGCGCGTACAATAGCGGTAAAGTCACGTTTATTCAGTGTCACCAGCTTGTGCGGCAGAACTGGTGGCAACACGTCGAAGGAAACGCCATTCAGGGAGTTCCGTTCGGCTACGACTTCGTCCAGCCCAGCGATCAAATTTAATAGGCCCTTGCTCAAGTTTCTTGCCAATTTTTCCATGCTGGCTTGCCCGGCATGTTGCATGCGATTATATACAAAACCACCCATGTCTTCGAGAAACGTGGTCATATCTGCGACACGAGCTGAGTAGAAATCGTTGCTGGACACAGCGTTTCTCTCGATGTCGATGTCTGCACGCTGTCCAGAAGCTAATGTGCCGTTTAATTTGAAATAGTCTTTGTAGCAAGTCCGCAGATTGTCGATGGCTTGTCGCTGCCGCGAGACTAGAGTGTCATCCTTTCAGAGTTGCTTGAAGGTAGCGGTGGCGGCTGTGGACACATCTTCGACGAACATTAGGACTACTTACCATTCATGCGGCGGTTTGCAGGACGGGTTCTTCGTCTCCAGGTGCTCTCTGATGACCACACGGTGCGTTTTGAATCAGCTGGCGACCTTTGACATGTATTCCCACCTTTTTTCTGCGAGTGTGCAACATTTCGTGTCCATGTCGTTGATCAGGTTCTGTTGACGGTGCAAGTATCCAATGAGTGCTGTTAGCATTGACACAAATTGTTTGTCCATCAATTCTTCGTAGAACGATCGCAACTTCAAGTCCAATTGATGTAAACACACCAGATGCGGTAAAAGCCAGGTAATGCTGATCGTTCAAATAGCGTGGCTACCCCGCCAATGTGGCCGGTCATTCGCGGTTTGCCGTCCGTTGAGATTGAAATTAGCATAGTCTTTCATTCAGTGCAGAATACATCCAGCACTGCCGAAGCGTGGCATTACACTTCTGCTGCCGTATGCCTGCAGAAAACCGGGATCTCAATCAAGTGCAAGTTAAGGATCTCGCCGTGCCAGAAGGGCCGAATGCGGATATCCAGGTAAGAAGTCGACATGTGAGTGGACCTATCTAACGCAATTGAGAATGCCCAGCTATTGTCCAAGATGTCGTGGATATGTTGCAGATTCAAGGCCAAAATAAAGCGAGCGTACTGAGCGACCCTTTCATCCTAGGCAGTGCCGATCTCCGCAACGCCGGTGACTTTTTTCGTCATGGTAACCCATAGATTCTGCTTAGCGAAAGGAAACTCCAGTGCTGAGGAATCCCTCCACCAGATTGAACTGCTTTGGATTCGAGATGTAGATTCGATATTTGGAAGCGGCCAATCCAGGGTCTTCAACGGTGTTGGGATCGATATCTTCGAAGATTTTAAGTGCTCTTTCCCTCCACATGTTCGGCAGCCCATCGTCGTCGTCCTGGTTGAGAAGTAGGTTCCCGATGATGACGTCAACAATCGCTTTGTTGATGTAAATCTGCATTGCCGTCTGGTTGCCGGCGAAGTGCGATGGAATGGTGTTCCTGTGCCTGACTGGTGCATTTCTTTGGAAAAAGGTGGCCTTTTGGTCCCTGGACAGGATCTTGAATTGGTCCCAGCGAGCCTTGTGCTGGCGGCTGAAGTGCTGTACGTAATTGTCGGTTTGAAATGGTTTAGTGAAAGACTTAATATTTCCGGTTCTGCGCCGCTTCCGTTTTTCTTGGGCGGTGCTCGAGTCTGTTTCATCCCGGCCAAAGTGAATACAGAAGAGACAATTTACTGAAACGACCTCCGACGTGGCTGCGTCCCGACTTGCGATGAAAAGTCCGTAGTTGACTTGGTGGTCTGGATTGAAGGGCGTACGCAGCGTACCGCGCGGCATAGCGGGAGCACGGGAGTTAAGTGTAAAGCTGGTAATAAGGCGTGCTCGAGACAGAGTGCGAGGATAAGGGAGGTGGGGAGGGCGAGTTGAAGGAAGGAAGACAGGCAAGAGCGCCGGTATAGATTAGGGTGCTGCCAATAAAAACCTTTTATAAAGGCCCTTATTTACGGGACAACCTGGACCTTATTTACGGTTAATTAAGGTACAAGTACAATTTTCCCGTAAATAGGGAGGCCTGATGATGCGTAATGAGTGTGCGAATATGTATATATATATATATATCAGCAACACAAGGTGAGTTACACGAAGTGATTGTTTATTGGACACTGGATGCAATATACAAGACGCTCAAATAACGCAACGTACCAACAATTGCTGTAACTTTTCGTTGACTTCCTCGTGGCATCAACGAGAACAAACGGCTATGATCGCATCAACCATCTTAGTCGTACTAGAACTTGCACATTTCTCGTATGACTGATAGCACAAAGATATGTTATCCGTATCAGTTTATGGTGTTATGTCACACATGAAAAATAGACAAGATTATCGACATTGCATTAGTTCGAAGTTTCTGCGCTAGGGAAGATACACAAGGACGTTCCGTGCTAGCATTCAAATACGGCATGACTAGTTTTGATAGTGATATAATAAATCTACCTGAAATCTACAATTTCTACTGATGCCAGTCCTTATCACAAAACAATCACTCATATGCAGCGTACAAAGCACGCTGTCCGATGCGTGGAAGTTATGAGCTGCGCTGTTCGTCCCACAATGATACAATGGACACGGGAATATTCTTCCTTCGCCGCTGAACCCTCAAGTAAAACACATTCCGTCAGGCAGTCCGTCTTCCGAACACTATCCTAGCTGCAACCGGCGTAGCAGAACCCCGTAACCGTGTGAAACCAGCACGATTCCGGAAATTGTTTACTATATCTACATTTACTATACCCCTTCGATAGCTTCGTGCAATAAGGCGAGCTAACCACATATAATCGATATCATCGACCATCCTCATCGTTTCGAGGTAGCTTATGACGACGATCGGTCTGGCAATTGTTCGTTCTTGCAAAGGACCTCAAATGATTTCGGCATCGAATCGCGACAACGTCATGATAAACAAAGGCTTCAGCGGTGATTAGGGTGCGTATTTAGAGCGGCCAAATGCCACGCGTATCAACAATATGAACTCGCATCAATTGTAAAAATAGCTTCTTTAAATCATTAAAAACCTCACTCTTTAGTTAATGACAGTCTAAGGAATACACACCGATAACATTGTAAAAAGTTGCGCCAAAGCATGCATACTTTATGGAAGAGATGAGCGTCGGTAGACTTATCGATACGTAACTTATCGTTCTCGCTTCATTTGAAAGAGAAAGCGAACTTTATTCAGTACACTTTATGCGCTTATAACCATCTGCTTTTGATCACGCACATGCTTACGATATGCACAGAGGTATTCTGGTTGCCTGGTTACCTCTCATTGCAGCCGTCTTTCACTTATCGTGGTAATGTAGGTCGCTATTATGGTCTATGTAAGCTATTACCCAGCGCGATGTCAGCCGCTACCAGACAGTGACTTTCGAGGTACATGTTGCTCAGTATATACATCAACGTGAAGCAAGGGGATCGCTCTCACACCCAAAATGTACCCAACTGTTTCATCCGTGACCATGCATTACAGATAATAACAACCGTTAAAACACTCTGGAACATGAAAGGGCACATAGCTCACAACATACATTCAATAACTATTTTATCGCGTGGTACGCAGCAAGCATAGGCAGTTCTTACCTGCGTGCAGCCCTTGCGGATATATCAGACTAACAAAGCGATCATTCGTTCGCTGCTGGCACATAACATCCCATGAAGAAAACTTTCGCATGCTCATTTGCCTCATCACCTGGTACTGACGATTATCTCATTAGATCGTTTCTGCTACCTTGAGTCAGATGTTGCATTATTCTTGAATCCATTTGTAAATTCTAGGGCTCTACTGATGAGTAAATGCCAGATGGTCTATTCGACAATCGAAGCGTACGCAATGAATGCAAATTTAACCTTTGTACAGTGATGTAGACGTCCGATGCTGTATCATAGCTGCTACTGAGAGCCTAAAGAGATGGTGTACGAATTCTATCTGGTTGTCGCGGCACTCACGGAGGTGGGGGTACTTTACCGTTAGCCAGTCGATCGAACGCACAAACAGTTCGTAAGGTTATGCTTTTACCGACATAGAGCAGAAGTACAGATATCAATCTCTATTTCTGTATTGTCGCCCTTGTTCCCTGCCGTGGTTGCGTCCATGGTTAAAAAAATATTGTTGTTCCGAAGATACCATGGATCAGGATTGAATGACATTGTGTTGCAAATCAAGGCTTCGTCGCCGACGGCTATGCCGGCAGCAAGTGCATGGAAAGGGCCTCTATGGCGATAGCTTCTTTGTACATCTATCATTCAAAGTCGACTAATCTTTAAACGTTCATTCGTCCGTGCAGGTCCGTCTGCGCGTTTATTTACGTTGTTGTGTGCATCATATACGAGTCCTCATTGACGAATAGTGTAGCGGAGATACCATAGCTTCTTGCAGGGGGAAGACTTAAGCTCGAGGAGATACTCAGTAAGTAGAGCAAAGACTAACTCGATGAGCCAATCATTTCTAAAAAAACAACGACTTAGCGAGTCAACGAGCTAGCAGAACTCGTCGGCCTGGCTCATTGAATCTAATGATATAGTACATCAATTGGTGCAAGGTGCTCGAGAGTATATGCCTTAGTAAGGCCTAAGAACGCTCACGATTACATATGACTTAACGGCAACACGTCTTCGATAGATTATGATGCGAACTGGTGTTTATTTATATTGCGCCACTAGGATATAATGTTGTATAAGCACTCAAATGTAAGGTTTTTCTCTAGTACGGAGTTAAAACTGAAACGTATGTGTAAGGTGGCAAACTTGCCTCATACCCAGTAAACGTACTTACTTCAAGTTATTAATACATGTGGCAAACAACAAGGGACACGCACCCGTACAGCGGATGTCCCACCAAAGTGCACACCATTACAAAAAGTGTATTGACCCATTGAACTTGATGTGCATTACAAATAGTCCGCGAATTAAATTGTATTTGCTAGCGAAAGAGGCTAGGTTACGACTTCGATCTGGGTGCCTCATGCACACGTTCTACACAATATTCTATCTCTTTCCTTCGAGGTGATTTTTCTCTTGTATAAGCGCTGACCACATGCCTTCATCTCGTAAAAAAGAACCTAGAATTCGTCAACTTGAACGCCTTAACTATAACATCGAAAGCTCGCCTACAATATAAACTTGGTATCTTCCTATGTCTTTTGTCATGCTTATTTGACCGTGCCAAATCAGCCTAAGTACAAGGAAAATAAAAATACAAAAGCCCATATCTATTAGGTAGTCTCTTCACCAAACGTGCTATCTCTGTACGTGTCCATTCGAGTCTAAGTTGTTCAGCACTCTCTGCGCAAGAATCACCGACACCGCGCGATTTCGCTAGAAAATGAGGTCAACATAGTCTCAAGATCAGAGTATATGTCAGAATGCGCTGTAAAAATCAATCAGCGCCGTCGTGTATGTGTGGGTTGCGAGTTTAGCTTGATCACGAGAGGGTAACGTACCATCAATTGGTAGGCACTAGGCTTCGACATCGTAGCATCGCACTAGCGACATGTCTAGATGCATATTTTAATCGAACAACATCATTTAAATGCGACGCTCGCATTGGTAAAGCTCGCAAATACTTCCATTAGATGGTCCAATCTTGAGTAGCGCCTCGTATCTATGCAGAACGGATGAATGATTGAATCGTTGATAGAAACTAGATCGCTGCATTTGCCGCGGTAGATTTCTTCACCGTCGAGCTAAAAATGCGTGCATTTGTGTGGTCATCGACGAATAACGCTATCTCGTCATTCGTTGCGTGCCTTTCAGTGAAATAACGCATTTCAGTGATCAAATTCCTGTCTACATTCCTGCACTATTACTCACGTATCTGCAACGAATAAATCGATCTTACTTGATCATATTGTGCCAGAGTATTATCTGATGACTAGGGAATTCCACGTGCTGAGCGTACCCCGTCGACCGTTGAATATGTCGTGCGATCTATCCGTAAGGTCTAGACCAAACATCGTGAATGCTCCTGTATTGTAATCTTGTCGCTCGCGTAAACATAAAACCAAACCAGTGCATGCGTTCATGAGCGCTCAATATCGCACACGATGACTTGTCGAACTCAATTTCGTATTTCTATGTCTCTCTCCATAGTCTTTGACCCGCACACTGTACTGGATTTCGAACGATTTGTCATACGTTGCCAAAAAGAAAGCTCAAGTTAAAGACCAGGTATATGTGCTATACGCTAGCACACCTCAAATTCCGATCTGCAAGATAAGGTTCCACGTTGATAGAAGAATCATATTGTACCCATTAAAGGCAATATGACGCCAATTTATATCTAACCGATTCCGTCTCTGACTGATCAAATCTTACATGATGGACAACTACACAGCACGAATGCTTGACTTCGTATCCATTAGGACAAAGTTGAGTGCTGACACTGGGTCTGGTGGTTTTAGTGCACTGCAATTTAATATTTTTGATGAACGTCATGAAAAGTTGTGATAGCTTCAACACTACCATCAAGAATAGCGGCAACATCTTGTGCTTCACCCATGTTTCCCAATACAGATGTGAGAAGCATAGACCTTTTCCTCAATTTCAACGCTGTAGAGTGATGAGTGAAAAGGAACTAGGTCGTTCATTGCTCGATCGGTCTCGTAAGATACTACGGACTTGCTCTCTAGTAGAACTTCGGTAAGATGGGGGGGGTGCTCGTACGGCGCGCGCCATATACTATAAACGGTATTGATTGGTGCAACTGTACACCTTGTTTAATTATGATAAACGGTGTAGTCTGAATCTCGCTCGAACTCGCAAAGGAAGAACGTACCCTCAAGCTATATTTCCATTGATCCGGTCGAAGCGATTACATTTGACCATCAATTATCGAATAATTGGATCTGCATATCGACAAAGGAATGATGAGTGAACGGAGTACGGAACGTCTATACTTTGCGATATAATATTCACACAATGTTGTACCGGGGCTCTGACAACTACGTCCTGGTTTGCCAGTACGGAGTTAACTTATAACTGGCAACAGTGAAGGTCAGTGCCCTGCTATGTATAACACTAATACAGAGGAAGGAAAGCGACTAAGTTAAAGAATCTAGTCGTGGTAAACGTAAAACTGTTATTTAATACAATCAAGTCCTAAAATTCTTGCTCTTTGTTTGTCCTGGCTTAATTATATTAGTATAGCTAAACGTATGATGACGTCAACTCACCACCCATCGCGCGTATAGCATCAATTAGTGAGTTGATATAGTCACAATTTCAACCAATGAGTAGACCCTTTAGTATTCCAACAATACCACTGTGATTCGTGAGTATTGTTAAGTTAATATACAACGTAATATTATTTACTGCCATTTTCTTCTTATTGACAATTTCATGTAACGGGCTACCCCGATTCACATGTCGTAGACAAGCAAATGGTCTTGACAAGAAAGCCGAAAAGAATGTGTCAATAAAGACGCCAGCACAGCCCTCATTGTGGTAAAAGGAAGACGGCGCCAATATGTACCATCTTGGTGGTACGGCCAAAGCCACAAAACATCAATATTATTGTGTGCGTCGCCGGGATCTTCAGGTCAAAGTCCATTTGACCTGGATCAGAGGTGTCTACCGGTCCTAAAATAGGGACTTGCTGCTCACCGCGAACATCTATAGGCGTCTTACGCTGATAGTTGACCTCGCAAGCACTTCCTCAGAACTAATTTTGGATTTAAAATTGAGTATCAGCCGACGTTGCAAGACTTCGATTAGCCGATACGACTACTTACCGATGCAACGCGACGCTCAGCATTATCTGTAGTTACAGAAAAAGGTACTTTTAATGGAAGGTACTTTGTAGGTCGTCGAATATGAAGCTTGCGGTACGCAGAACTACTTCATGTTGTGATTCGAAAGCAAGAAATCTATCCCACACCGACAACAATATGTTTGATCTTCCAGTATAATTATAAGGTGATAAATCACCAAACGCTCAAGATGATAGTTGCTTACATATCTATAGTAGCGGTATGTTGAATGTCATCGTTCTAACAGTCATAATCCTAATATGTGGTTTGCTGACGCTTGTCCGTCAGGACGACTGCAATTGTCTTTGTTTACCCTGTATATATGATTGTACTTCGTAAATTAACGCAATGAGTCGCCTCTTCAAAGAGAAGAATAGGCTGTGTACAACCACGGGAAAGGGCACAAAGTTTATTGAAATGACTAAAGCTATGTATATGATTGTATATAGTCATCCCTCTGCCAATTAACAGCTTATGCTCAAGCATCGCTACCCACGCACCGGATCATCTACGTCTTAGCCTGAAAAGTTTGCATGACTGAAAATAGACGAAACACTCGCGATGTTTGTCAATATGCAATACGAAGCGGCAACTTTATGGATTGCAATGATGTACACCGCAAGGAACAGATTTATTTCTTTGACTGTGATTATCCAAACTACGAAATGATGAGCTGTGAATAGCGATAAGCGCCAGTCACCGCTACAAGAAAACAACAATTTCAATAGTTATGAATTTGCAATGAGTGCGTTCTTATCATAATTGCTAGTGTACATGTGCAAAATCGCCTTGCAGCTAGCAAAATGCCTCACGTTTCTAATTGCTAACTTCATGTGATTATCTTGTTATTGATATGGCTTTCACATCAATAATTTTACTAAATGTATCGTCGCGATACGCCGTAAGTGAATATTTTTGCTAGCAATTTTACGTTTATCTTGACAATGGCGCACACTACCATGTGTGCATATAAAAGTGAGTAAGTCAATTACATAGGTAAAAATGAGACTTAACATGAATATCCCGGATGTTGAATAAGGCATCGTCATCCTGTATGAACTATATCGTTCTCTGGTCTGTACGATGAGATACACAATTATTTGACTCTGTCTGAAATTTTACGTAAACGATACGGTTTCGTTAAGATTCTTATTGTATGACAACGGGTGATCACTGCAGTCTACGTCATTGCGGTACACATATCAGCATGCGATTGAATCCTTCGATTCAACCGTCAACAAAACTTTGTGAGCTTGAGCATCAAATCTACGCTAATTTTATCTCCCGGATATGGCGTTAGTACATGTAGCGTTGCAGCTTTCAATCTCTTATGGAGCTCGGGATCGATTGATATCCTGGAGCCTTGCCACATACTAACGAAGTGCCAAGTAGGAATCGGAAATAAGTCCATTGGAAATGATTGTTGATCGCACTGACTTGGGTACGAGGAAGTACTTACTACTTTATGAGAAAGCATTTCGTGTCTGAAATCATGCTGATCTCGTATCGAGTACTCCAATATTTATTTATGTTGCCCGGCACAGATCCCGATAATGCATTCTTGATGTTGATCTAACAACTTTACGCTTCAGTAGGTAATCGCCCTGGTGATGGATCAGGTGACAAGCGAGACGAGAGAAAATAGATGAACAGTTGTGTGTACGGCAAAAGCCAAAGCAATATTATTTGTTATCTGTTAAAATCAAACAACGTGCGTGTAGCACGAAAATGAAAAGCTTTACGCGGAAAACCCTTTAGATCGTCACGACTTCTGCCGCTGCTTCAATCTCTCATTCATTCAACGGGTCAAACATTCCTCAGAGTTGCTTGGTCAATCCCAGTCGATTATCTGCACGACCAGGTGCTTCTTAACAGCTGATGCACAGAAACGTGAGCTTCCCCATCCCCGAAGATTTCTAGTAATTCGATTATATGATCAAGGATATATGGGGAAGAATTTGCTATCAGCGATCCCTCTTCGCGAAGTGTACTGATCATCTTGAGGCTTCTCATGGAACACAATACGCTTCATCAATTGGCTGTTTAACATATAGTTTGTTGTTTTGTAAATAATCGTTTTGTTATCACATGTAATTACGCTTCGTTCGCATCCTGCGATTCGGGTACACCGATCGGATCATGTATCCCAATAGTTATAATTCAAAGAGCCGTCTAAAATTGACCGTCGAAGTTTAAGCTACGAAAAGCGCCATCTTTATAGACGCAATCGAGACGAAGTAAAGAATTCAACGATTAACTAGGGGTCAATCAATATGTTTGGCGCATAAATCATAGTGTGTGGTGTTATTCCATTGTATACGAGGGCCTCTATATATAGTTCTACAACGCCCTTTACACATAATTGCTACATTATAGCAAGATACGCAACGATTAAATCAAATGAATGGTCATCATGTTGTAGATATTGGACAACCGCTTTCTTCTTGTCTGGATGAGGACGTCCGATCAAACACAAGATTCTACAATATACCCCACTCACCCTATTATTGAAACATCGACGCTGAAACAGTTGCGGGGCGTCAATACATTCAGACTTTATGACGAACCCATATTTATCACATTTACATGATTTTCAAACATAATCGAGTAGCTTGCTTTGGAGTGTGGATCTCTACTACAATGCGTGATTGTATGTTATAGCATTCGATCAAAAGGCGAGACAAGTCATAGGTAGCTTGAAAACAACCGCAAAACGAATAGACTATATCGCTAGGTAGCTTGTTCGTCTGTGTTGCGGGCAGCTGACTCAAGGCGTACAGCTATCAAGCCATGGCGGGTGCAGGATGAAATAAAATTGTAATACATATGGAACAGATGAAGTCAGCATTTTATTGTAAGGTCTGCCATAGAAAGTTTCCAGTACGTCTAAAACCATTTCTTACAAAGCGTCTGCTGCTCGTCAATTCTTACTCTACAATTAATGCGGTTTCTATTCAGCGTATAAGTTGGCTATCCGCTAGCGGATGGTGTCGAAAACATTTGCTTGAGCCCCCACAGTCGACTAGGATGCGTAACGGCACCTTCTTTGTCGCTTTTATATTTATTTACACATTGAATTATATCTCATTGCCTGGGACAAAAATACTCCGACAACACGTACAAGCCTGCATGCGTAAATAGAAGTTCAATTGCTTTTGCTAAACAACAAGGATCTCCTCTTTTACTGACATTGACCCTTTTCTACGACAAAAACAAGTTGCTGTGACTTGCATCGACGTCATATGAACATGTATGCTTCTTCGGCGTTAAAGATTATACGCGACGCAATCTTTTGAAAAAATTCACTTGAGGCTGAGCTTTTCGAGAAAATATATAATTTACTGCTACATCTATAAAGTTGGACAAACTCTTATTTCATCATTTGGAATACCGGCTACAACACGACAATTGTATATGGGCTTAGAGAATTAGTTTTGCTGTCATGGTGATCGTCGAGGTGAAACGATCCTGTCCATAGGATATGCTCTTCCTGCTATGCAATAAAGATCGATGATTTTTGGTGCACATTTACAGGCAAAGATGACGGACATAAGGCCAGCCGACAGATCTTTTGGTTAGAAAAGAAACATACTATGCTGATGAAGCGTCTCTAAATGAAACAACAAATAACCTTTATCTTGTTTCGGGTACATCTATGCTTAAAATCATCACGATCAATTAGCTTTGGATTGAAGCTCAGCATGAGTTTTGTACGTCGAAGATCAAATGTTTGATCGAACCGCGCCTTTGTATTTCTGTAAGACTCACCAGATATAAGCCGTTTATTCATAGAATCATTTGAAATTATATTACAGCATACTTAGCTAAGCTAAACTGGTGAACTCCTACCTTTGCAGCATATTTACAATACGACTCGCACAGATGGGGACGTCGTGTAAAATGTATGTTAAGTAAAAGTCGCGTTCAGCTACTTTTAGATCGGACAAATATACAGAAAAATATGTTTTGAGAAATTACATAGAATAGGACAAGTTTATTTTATTCACAAGATAGGACACTTTTTAGTCTTTTTGGTCTGAGCCTCGCGAGCGACGCAAAGAAGTTCCCTTAAGTTCCCCCTCGCAGTCTCGAAAGATCATCTCCGAGACACCATCCCTCAAGATCACGCTTCCCATCGTTCCAAACCTGCTTCTTTTACAGGATCCTCAACCAACCGTCATGCCACCTTCCATCACTCCCGACGTGTCAGCTTTAACAGGACTATCCTTAGCTACTATGGATGAAGCAATGAAGGCCATTTGATAAGAGGCAGCAAAAGATCACGTCATCTACAAAGTCTCCGACAGAAACAAGACCAGAGCCTACCTCAAGTGTTCCGGTGACGATTGTCCTGCATATGCCCGCATATCATTCCACAAAAAAACCGAACAATTTCGTATCAGTCAGGTGCAAGATCAGCATTCATGCCAAGGATCGCTTGAGAAATCTCAGGGGCCCCAGCGTGAGCACACATTTTTGGTAAAGCAGCTTCGCGAAGGCATGACAGTGAACAGCAAGGCTCCTATTAAGGATGTTCAGCAGTTTCTAAAACGAAAACTTGGTGTCGTGATTCCGTATACTACCACTCACAAAGCAAAGGAAGCAGTGTGTGCTGAGACCATCAATGCGCAACGGGATCAGTTCAATCTGGAGGAAGGCTATGTTTAATGTCTACTTCGTGAGGATCATCGAAAATATTGTGAAACTCAAAACACAACAAGTTTCAAGCGAAAATCGGCATGAAAAAACGATTCCATAGTCTATTCATCGCTCCGGAGGCAACGAGATACGCTTTTCATCCCATTCGCTGCTTTGTGGCTGTTGATGGGACCTTTATTAAACCCGACTTTGTCCAGATCCTTCTTTTGGCTGTGCCAATGGATGATCAGGATGAACTGGTGATTTTGGGATGGGCGTTTGTTTCAAATGAATGTGAGGAGACGTGGGACTGGTTTTTTGACTAGCTTGGGGAAAGCGCATCCTAGGATCAACGAACGTGGAAGTGTAGTGGTAAATGACCGTGATAAGGGCTGATTATACTCAGTAGCAAAAAGTCCTCCGAACGCTCATTATGCCTTTTGTTGCTATCACATAGCTGCAAACGTTCAGACTAAGCATGGAATTGTCATCAAAAGGTATGTACTATCCGAGTCAAGCTGTTGGGAAATGATGATAGGTCATGATTGACACTGACCCGTATGTTTTTGCTACATTAGACTCTTCTGGAAATGCGTCTACGTCGATAACAAAGCTGATTTCGACAAGTTTATCCATCAAATCCGTAAAATTAAGCCTCTCGCTGCCGATTACATAATGGAAATCCAGCACAATCAA
>CANTFL010000753.1:0-10338 GCA_947650285.1 Hyaloperonospora brassicae
TGTAGCGGAGCTCTACAGCTCCTTAAGTCAGAGGAAGACTTAACGCTCTACGAGCAACTTTAGTTCTACGAACCCGACTCAGAGACTCAACAAGCTCAGTTAGATTGCGGTCCCTGTTCCGGGGGGACCAAACGATTCATGAGAATCACAGCACAGAGTGCTCAACAGCAGCTACCTTTACAGGCGTTGCTAGCTCTTCCGATCAAGACGCCTCGTAAGGCACGTGTCTTATGTTAATCAAAATGGGAACTGAATTTTATTTCTTCTTTTAACCTAAAAGAACATCTTAGAACAAAGTAAATAACCTACTCACTAATGTCCTAAATAAACCTATTAAAAGATCTCGTAATCAATGGTTGACAGATATCAGTCTTCAACAATTGATATTTGTGTTCTAATATTACTTTAAAGGGGATCCCACCCCTTGTGTGCGCCACACCTATTGTCGACTACCAGTTGACATGTAACTCCGTTACACCCTCCCTCTCCAGGCTGACGTTTCCACAAAATGGCAATCGAAATCTTCATCGAAGAGGACGATGTATGTGCGCTTCAACCTGACGGTTGGCAAAACACAAAACACCATGGCATCGCCACCCAATGAGTCCTCGACTCTCTCTTCCTGTCTCGGCATTGATGTGGAGATGGATTATGTTAGCGATACCGATATATATGGTGAAATAAGGACAATGTCCGACGGACCAGTGCAAGAGGCACCGCCTCATGCTTCACCGAACCCATTTTCAGAGCGTGTAGAAGCCAACGAGCCATCGGCGCCGCATCAAACACCCATCGTTGGCGATGCCATCATCATTAATCAGCTCGATGAGCAACAACAGTTGGCTATCCAATGAGAGGAGAGCGCTCAGCGCCGTATGCAGCTTGCTACAACCCTTGAGGGTCGTCGTGGCTATTTGTTCACACCACTCAATGTGGAAGAGCGTATACGCCAAACGACAGGTCGTTCTTTGGAAACGTGGGAAATTGGCGCTCCGCCAACATCTTCTGATGAGGTGGCGAGTCGACAGGCACTTCGTGAGAAGTACCTGCAACCTCACTTGACGACTCAAAGTCAATACAAGTTGAGACTTGACACGCAAGCACATGGTGCACCAATTCCACCGATGAAGGGTATACCCATCCTCTTTTTTGCAGGCGGATCTCAGAGGAAGAAGACAACGCTTTTGCTCGCTGGGTGTATCGGAAACGACACCTCAGCAGCGTGTTAGCTCTCAGAGCAAGTGCCGACGTGGCAGATGTTCGTCTAAAACGAAATCTTCGGTATGATTATGCCAAGCTTAAGGCCAGAGGCCAGTTGTGAACTCGCACACGCTATGCTCCAGCTGTGCCCATTACTGTGGTTGTTGGTCAAGCGGTACCCAACAACCCACCTGCCTCCACCACTTTTGGTGAGAAGCGCTCTCGGTCGAGGGATGACCCCTGCCACGATGTTTAAAAACATCCACGGCGAATGGGTAATCCTGCCGAAGGGGTGTCTCAAATTCCCATGAGTTCTAAGACTCCGGGTACCCTCTTAACTTCACCAGATACTGGTATTTACCCTGACGACGACGTCGTTTCAGGAGGATCTCCATATGTAACCGGTGGTTTCCTTGCTCATCGAGCAGCGTCGGAGGTGGTCGGTATGCCGAAGGAGGAGCACAAGAAGGTGCTTCTCGAGCTAAGTGGTCTCCGTGAGACATTGGGTAAGACCCAGAGTGCGTTTGACGCGATGCGAGTCCGTGTCCAGGCGTTAGAGTTAGGCCAAGCCCAGATGGAGGCTCAGCTTGGCCTCTTGATACGGATTTAGCAACCGATTGGAAGGCCAACCTAATCGGCGAAAGCGCCTCCAAGTTCACTTGGGACGGATCCCGATACGGCTTAAGCAAGCCAACGTAGAACACGGGGTGTGTGTGCAGTTTGCGCGGAAGGTTGAGCGTATACGCAAGTCCCTTCATGGCGACGACCGTAAATGGTACAATGAAGCGCGGGTGCAACTTTGTCTTGAAGACGGCGGACACTACATTTGTACGTAGGTCTTAAGCATTGAGCAGAACTTAGTGTACGACCTCATAACGTTCAATACAAACTCTGCCTTTATCATAAGCTTGTTCCTTCTGCTTATCTTGGCTATCAGTCAGTGCGTCACGCACATGTCGTAAGACATTCAATCGCGTTGCGAGAAACTCGCTTACCTGTTTTTGAACAGTAGCAGAGCTGATATCAGCAAGCCGATCGACAAATACTCCCCCACCAAGCCCAGAACCACGTAGTGGTAGCGTTAACGGAACGCGAGGGTGTGTGAGACAATTCACGTAGAACGTTGTGTAGCCGGTGGAGGCATGAACGGCGTTATTCAACGCAAACTCAACGACAGGAATCATCAAACTCCAACGCTTTGGCGTTTCGGCGCAAACAAAATGCGCAAGATGTCACCGATGATGCGATTCACTCGCTCGGTTTGACCATCAGTCTGCGAATGATTCGCTGTGGTCATGTCCAAACGTGTGCCGAGCACCTTGAAGATGGACTTCCAAAATTTCCCAGTGAAGCGAGGATCTCTATCAGAGACGATTTCCAACGGCAAACCGTGTTGTCGAAACACGCGATCGATAAACAGCGTCGCTGTACTTTCGCCATCAATGGTATCTGGCACCGCCGCTAAATGAGCCATCTTGCTCAAACGGTCCACAAGACCACAAACCCGTATTTCTACAAGAATCCTTTGGTAATCCGACCAGGAAGTCCATACTGATGGACTCCCAGCACCCCTTGAGTATAGGCAAACTAGCCAGCGGCGCGGCCGCGTGAGGTGAGGGCTTCACCCGTTGAAACGTTTCACACGTACGCACATAAGTGCTCACCCTTTGTATAGTTTGGGCCACCAATAGTATTGGCTAACTAAGCCGTTGGTCTTCTCTCGACCGAATGAGCACTCAACGCAGTATCATGTATTTCATAGAGGATCCGAAACTTCAACTCATCATCATGAGGGACAACGATGCGAGTAGATCCTCCACATCCATGCTACAGCACAACAGGCTCTGATCGATGAAATATCGATGTAGCCTCGCACGCAGTCGTACCGACAATTCTATGTCTGAGTCTTTAAACTCCTCGCTCTTTAGAGCACGTAGCAGAGATACACAATGTTCAGCCTCGGCATATTCCATACGGATTAGGTCAGTGACCGACGAAGACAGATTCGTAACATGAGCAAGCTCATAGTCAGGCCTGCGTGACAACGCATCAGCCAAAGCTTTATGCTTGCCCGGCCTATACTTCACCTCGAAGTTGTACTCGGCAAAGAAGGAAAGCCAACGAGCCATTCTCTGAAAGAGGTGAGGCGACAAGGTCGCTGTGCGTAGTGACGCATGATCTGTATAGATCACAAACGGCTTTGATCCAAAAAGATGAACTCTGAATTTGACGAGAGCATACTTCATTGCAAGTAGCTCTTTGTCATGAACAGGATAGTTCTTTTCTGCAGCCTTCAGCTGCCGGGACTCAAACGAAACTACGCGTTCCCGTCCATCAGAATCTGTCTGTAACAGAGCGCTGTCTATGGCAAAGTCAGATGCGTCACAGACAACACTGAAAGATCGATCAGGATCAGGAACAGCCAAGATTGGCGCATGAAGTAGACTCTCCTTAACTGCTTATAAAGCATCATGCTCGGTGCTAGTCCAGCACCATTCCACATCCTTTTTAAGGAGATTGGATAATGGCCGAGCCATATCTGCGTAATTCGCACTGTACTTATGCAAGTAATTGGCAAGGCCATTCGACTTACGTAGGACCTATTGGTTCTTTGGTACCGGCAAATCAACTATGGCTTTTACCTTAGCGGGATCCGCTCTGAGGCCTCGCTTACCAACAAAGCTCCCTAAAAGGGAATCTCTTCTGCATCATAGATGCACTTAGAGGCCGGGGCATACATCTTGTATGTGCGCGTGCACTCGAGCACTGCTTGTAAATGGTCGATGTGATTGTCCACATCTGACCGACTGTTTATAGCAAGACTATGGACAAAGATGTCATCAAAGTACGTCTGTGCATATCTTAGGTGAGGTCTGAACAATTGTGTCATAAGACGATTGAATGTAGCCGGGGCATTTGATAACCCTTGTGGCATAACAAGCAACTCCCAGAGCATACCCTCGTAGTACTGACCGCTGTCAGCGAAATGTCGCTTTCTCGCATGAGAAGCTGGTAATGACCATCGACTAAGTCGAGCGCCCTGTACATTGTACATCCCACCATATTGTTCTGAAGAACATACTTCCTCGGAATTGGTGTCTGAGCTGTGATGGTGGCCGCATTAGCTTATTGTAAGCATGAACAATGCGCCACGTCCCATCGGGCTTTTTGACACGAAAGTCGGTGTGTGATGGGGAGATTTGCTCCTACTTATCATTCCTGCCGCGTGCTTTGCACAAAATAAGTCCTCGATGACGTTCTACTGTTCCTTCGGTAAAGGCCGCTGCCGTGTTACGCAGTATTTAGTTCCAGGAACCAAGTCAATTTCATGACGTACATCTCCGTCGGGAGGCAAGACGGACGGTGGGTTGTGACACACCACGTCCTGAAAATCGTTTACCAAAGTATACAACGGATCAAGAGGATCCTTAAGGATCGAAGACCCACTACGGGCATCCAATTCCGCCTTTGTGTCCTCAAGGAAAGACTTGTCCAAGAACGAGGATGAGTTTAACTCAATATCCGGCCGAATGACCACTAACATAGATAATTCTTCTGCCTGTAAGGCTTGTGTAAATTCTTTCTCAGACATTTCGTCTAGTTCAAAGAGAGTATACAATGCTGGAAGAGTCTCAAGACTAATATTGCCATCAATCTGGCCAGTCAACCCATTAACAAGTGTGTTTAGTGTATTATTACTATTATCACTTCGTGACTTCCTAGACGCTGGGCGCTTAACAGTTGTTACCCTACGCTGGGATTATTTCCTCAAAGAAACCTTACGCCTCCTGGAGGCCGGGACAGTAGGGTCCTCGTGGTTGCTATTTATCTTAGCACGTCTATACGAGAGCTCATGTCTTAAACGACATCTGGTGTAGTGTTACGTAACTCGAACAGTTCACCCAGTGGATTTACACGTACCACTTCACGTACAGCATCCGGGCCTAGCCCTGAACACTCTAGATTCTCGCCATCAATGTCATTACCGACATTCAGTGAGGTGCCACCTCGTCCGCCCTCACTTGATGGAATTTTACGTGCCACCCCACTCACATCAGAGGAATTACATTCTTGATGTCTCTGCCCTACGCCAGCCATGTCTGCAGCATGCAGTGACTCAGTATCACAACGAGTATCACTCAACTGAGTATAACTCCCTTCACATACGGTGAAAGAGCTCCACTCAATATTGATGTCATTGACATTGAAGTTAATTAACTCTGACATACCAATGTCCAGCACATTGGCATCTTCCGTCAATGGCTCGCGCCAATAGCGCTTTTGTTGCCTAGCAAAGGTGGGTTCATGACTCTCCAAAGCTTCGCTAGAAACATTGCGCGTGGCGCCTAAGGTCTTACACCTCCAATCAATCCATGGCTCATGGCGTTCAAGCCAAGCCATACCCAAGATGAGATCATATCTCGAACCCAAAATGGGGACAAGACAGCGTTCAATGCTGTCAAAGTCCAAAATCTTTACACCTAAGTTCAACGGAGCTTTAGGCACCGTGACGCGACTACAAGTCGCTAAACGAACGGTGAATGAATAACCCTCGTGAGCTTTGAGCGCTTCAGCGTATCGCAGACTTCCATCAAGGGAACGACTTCGAGCATTATTGCATGATGCTCCGGAGTCGATTACGACCGACCAATGATTCCCAAAGCCTTTAACCTTCGCCTCGGCGACTAAAAATCCAGGCTTGTATCCACGCTCTGTGCTGGTGGGCACGTAGTTCGGTGGGGCTAAGCCCTGTTTCACTCTACCTCGTAGAGAAGCAACAGAACTCAGTTCTATCCCAGTAGGGCGCCCCGCACCTACTATGTGTCGACGTTTCCCCGTGCCATACCAGGTTTTTATTTGTGGCTGTGGTTTCGACCCATAAAAGTCGGTTGTTGCTTACGCAAAGGACAAGTGGGACGCAAGTGTTAAGTGCTCCGGCACATATCACAGCGTCTCACTTCCTGACGTTGCTCTTCAACATGAAGATCCACTTCACCTTCATCTTCAGCATGGCTAAGGTCCATCGGTTCTGGCTTACAGTAAGCCGAGGTGCTCGCAGAGGTTGCCCTCTCAAAGCTTGGGTTGTACCCATTCCAACCTAGTCTGGCCGACTTAAAGTTGTGCTCAGCATTTTGAGCGATGCTAACAGCCTCCTCGAAAGTAGAGGGATGTACCTGAAACACCTCGGTTCTGGCAACGCCATTACGAAGACTTTTAAGAAGACAGTCACATATACTGTCTCAGGGAGAGGGTAAGACTGCATAGCAGCCATAAGAGTTCTAAGCTTTTGGACATATTCCGCTAACTCATCCTTACCCTGACGGGTAGACCAGAAGCGTGAGCGCACGCGATAAGCCTGGCGAGGCGGCGAGAAAACATGCAAAAGGTCTAACTTGAGCGAATCCAATTTGGGAAATGCCAAGTCGACCGACGTGCCACACGTTAGAGCCAACTCTCTAGCTCTTCCATCGAGCTTCGAGATAGCCAGAGATACCCGCTGGTACTCCAATGAGATTTGACAAGAGTTCATGGCCATCTCAATCTCACGGATCCAGATAATCAAGTTTAACCCTCCTTCCCGGAGTAATGTTTGACGTCCACCCGAAGGGGACAAGGCTTAGACTCTTCATCTGGCATCGCCACGTAGCGTGTCGGCATAGCCGACGCTACCTGGTTTTGAACCTGCCCTAGTAGGGCCATTTCGTACTGCATGAAGGTCTCGATTCGTGCATTGAGCACATCGGGACCTTGTGCAGCTAGAAACTCCACACACTCTGGGTCTACGGCCGCGTTCAGCTTATCAAGCGCGACCTTTTGGCCTCAGAGAGAAGTGTGGATTGCTCCATCCTCACAGAGGATTAGTCATTACCGACTCAATCGTAGATTGGCTACGAGTGCTACCAAGTGTAGCGCAGCTACACAGCTCCTTAAGTCAGAGGAAGACTTAACGCTCTACGAGCAACTTTAGTTCTACGAACCCGACTCAGAGACTCAACAAGCTCAGAGAGCTTACGGTTCCTGTTCCGGGGGGACCAAACGATTCATGAGAATCACAGCACAGAGTGCTCAACAGCAGCTACCTTTACAGGCGTTGCTAGCTCTTCCGATCAAGACGCCTCGTAAGGCACGTGTCTTATGTTAATCAAAATAGGAACTGAATTTTATTTCTTCTTTTAACCTAAAAGAACATCTTAGAACAAAGTAAATAACCTACTCACTAATGTCCTAAATAAACCTATTAAAAGATCTCGTAATCAATGGTTGACAGATATCAGTCTTCAACAATTGGTACTTGTGCTCTAATATTACTTTAAAGGGGATCCCACCCCTTGTGTGTACCACACCGATTGTCGACTACCAGTTGACATGTAACTCCGTTACAGTTTGTGACGCGGAAGTGCTTCTTTCACAGTGTCTTGATGTGTCAGAGCGTCTCGGCAACACACTCGGCGGATGAGACCGAACGACTTTTCGTTAAGAAACAATCAATTCCACGAGGATCACCTCGAAATGATAGACATTTGAGAACTTAGTGGCACCGACGCACCCCTCACCACATCATTGGCCGACGAAATGATCAGAGTCGACCTTCGAATCGATGGCAGCACAGCATGTGTCACAAGTGGTACCTACGACAAACTTCGATGCACATTCATTTGCCCGCCTGATGTCCATGATAGGATTGGCGAACTGCGTTGCTTGTACATATATAGTAATCAATAAAGCACTAGCGGCAGCTTATAAAATGTCTTTTTGTCATATCCGAGGATAAGACCTACGATCTAGCAAGACGTAGAGAATAAGGAAAGCTACAACGAGCGGTTCTATCATATACGAGCTCCTTCAATAGAGCTATGAGCTCGTCGCACGAACATATGTACGTTATACCAACAAGCTTACATTTGCTGCTTTCACCGCCTGAATACGTCAAGTCACGAATTAGAAAGGAGCCAAGGATTTCTAAACGAATCATGTGACCAAATGGTGCAATACCATGCATCTGGAACATTGATGGAGACGCTTTCAGCCATTTTTGTTGTCGCTCATAGCTACTATCGGAATGTGGAAGGTTACGCACCAAAGATTGACGACGTCACCACACGCAATGTTTGGGATCCGATGGCCATTCGACGTGCGTATCCAATGCATTACAGACAATTGCATCACACATGTCTTTCGCATCGGCCAAGTGACCGTTTGAAATGTGCGCTGCTCGCTTTTCATATAGGGACGGGGTTGTTTCGACGGAAGTCAGTCTCCTTTTCTCGCATCATCTTGATTTTTTAATTATCACTACAAGTGTCAAAGCCAACAAATGTAGAAAGGAAACATCTGTAGGTAAGTATCACGCTTTATATTTAAAGGAATCATGTCATGGTAACGTACTAGCAGTATTGGTCCTTAGCTCTTAATGCTATAGAAGATGGTATTTGTAAGAGTAAATCTCAAAACCAGTACCACAAATGCACAAAAGTCCCAAAACCAGTTCTATACTCAACTCAAGTATAAAAAACACGCTAAATAGTGTCTACCACATTATACTAAACTGCAACATGGAATAAGAAACTGCTTGATTGCTAGGGAGAGCGAGATGGTAGTAAGTGAAACAGTCAAATGACAGCAAGCGCGGCAGCAAGTAAGTCGAAATACATTCGATTGGCCCTTTCGTGCCCAATGCTAACAATTCTATAGCTACCAGCTCGTACCGTGCCTCTTTTGAATCGCCATGTAAGCAGCTGTAGAAGCCTTAAATTCCGTGTCCGACCAATCTTCCCCTTGTAAACCAGCAAGGATCGGTCGGGGTCAACAATTGGGGTAACATCGGTGGTCAGGGCGGCACGCCTAGGCTCGGCGGTCTACTGGCCCAGACCCTATCACGGGCTTCGATGCTGGAAAGCGCGGAGTTGTTGAGAACGTGTGGGGTCCTATGGGTATACCCACACCCGACAACCTCGCACCTGGTCCAGCTGGAGCTGACATACCTGTGGGCACTGGCCTGCTTAATCCGTATAACAAAGGTGATTAAGGCATCTACGGGTACAAGGTAAGTATGATACGCATCCACCTATTGCCGCTGTTGGCGGCCAGAGACCGTACCCTTCCCAGTCTTCCCAACATCCAACCGCAGCAAGAGTACGCTAGCCCGAGCAACTACGAGAACTACGACCCCTCGATAAAAGACGATGATGCGAATGGCACCATCGACGAGCGGCACCTGTTTGCTTCGGCTATCTTTGGCATTATTTCCGGTGCACCGGCCCCAATGCGTAGGGCTCGGACGCGTCGGGGCGAACGCACGCTCCACGATTACTGCTACCCGTCAAACAAGTTGTACCTCCACGCGTCGTGCATCGAGCCGGAGCGACCACCGCCATCAGCAGCAGATTCCTCCATCCCAAGCCTCGATGGATCAAGCGCCACCTTCGCAACAACATCTCGCGAAGGCTCAAAACGGGTCTGCTCAATGTCTCATTTGGCGCACCCGTAGCTCCACAAGGACCAGTTGCGTTCCAGCAGCCACTACCGCCACTAGAGCACCACCAGCCGCAGATAATGGCACCGCTACAGCAGGAGCAACACTTGATGATGTACGCAGGCCCGTTTGGAATGGGCCCACCGCTTTCACTCGCGCGTGTTCCTAAAAGTATCTCGCCAGCTGCTTCAAACAATCCTCCAACAGTATTATGCCCACCTTGAATCAAGGCTGCGAAACAAGACGATTTAGATAGAGTCACGGTGAGTAGCTGGTAGGGATTTAGTAAGTAGATACCAAAGCATAACAGCGCCATAAACGTATGTTTACTTTGCGTTGTTGCCTCACATCCTACCTCAACTTCCTGCCATTGTAGGAGTTACTTTCTACCATCTCGCCTCTCCCAAGCAATCAACGCAGTTTCTTGTCCCATGTTGCAGTTTAGTATAATGTGGTTGACACTATTTAGCGTGTTTTATGCACATAAGCTGAGTATAGTACTAGTTTTGGGACTTTTGTGCATTTGTGGTACTGGTTTTGAGATTTACTCCCCAAACATAACTGATTATATGTCTTTGTGTATTAGGGGATGGACTTGGGGACAGGTAGTCTTTCAGTTAAAGATGTTCAACCCGTCCCCTGTTTCGCCTCCTACCGTCTCGCTC
>CANTFL010000755.1:0-10467 GCA_947650285.1 Hyaloperonospora brassicae
TTACTAGGATTAGTTCGGATCGATATTTTACAAAGTCGACTTTCATGCAACCTTTCTATTAGCACCGTGATCGTGGTGTCGTGGTGTCGGATTTGTTTCCTAACAATGACGGCCTTGACCTCGAATGCAAAATACCTATATTAAACACATACCAAAATTTTGTCGATACAATATTTGTAGACATTCAAATTTACCGGACGGCGTCATGAAAGATAAGAATTTCCTTGCCCGCTCGTTCATCTTATTATGTAAAAATCAAAAGCCATATTAAAAAAGCAATATTGAAGAGCTATAACTATGTCTTGCAATTTTTCGGTTATCAGCGGCTCAGGATAGTTTCAATATTTTGAAATGATTCGTTCGTCGTTGGTATATACATACCCGTATGTATGCACCGATGTTGATATGATTTTCGTCATCGGCGAAGACGTAGGTGATGTCGACGGCTGGATGATCTTGGCTGACAAAAAACCTTTGACCGTATGCGCTAATTTTTTACGAAATATAGGGGCGACTGGTCTCAATTGTTGTGCGGTTTAATTCTCTTCTTCTCTATACATGTAGAAGTGTTCGATATGTGTTGCCAGAGGGTATGAGGTATCTTTCCTTAGGAGCAGGCGATATAATACTCTAAACTTATTGTCGTAGATATTTTCATATTACGACAAAGATTAACCTTAATCGGCAACTGGGGTGTCATCGATGGTTAATTCGGCGTCGACAATTTTGATTTGGGTAATTTTGCCATGTGTTGAATAACAAATTCCGTGTACAATTCTCTACTTACTTACGGTAAATGGCCAAGATTGTGACTAGCCGGACTGATAAAAGGAGACAGAGCACGAGATGTCGACGGAAGAATTATTCGATGCATCGGCCTTTTTTTTGCCGTCACCTCATGCTCTTTCTCCACCGTATCAATCCTACCAGTCACCATTTTGGACGTGCTATGTTCTTCACGAGTCCTCTATTTTATCGTGCAATATTGATGGTGATTGAGCTGCTCCCGGTTGGACGCATCGTCACTGGAGTCACTACTATCGGACACTGCTTTCCTCTTTTTGGACCTAGCAATATTCGATTGATTCTGCACCATCGAATCACTACTCGTCATATTGATGTCGTCGATCGCAACGAGCAACGATACATTCCAGTCCTATCCCGTCTCAGGTCCGTAGATCGTCCTAATCGTAAGACCCTCATACCCTGTATGTAAAGTCCCATCTTCAGTCCAGATACCATTTAACGAATTGTCGTATGGTGTATGCCGAGGATCAGTTTCCTCAATGACCGCCTCGCGAATCTTGATCGTCTTTCCATCCTGTTTAAACTGCACGTCCGGTCCATTTTGCACTGTGTAGCCTTCTTTGACCATTTCAATTCTTTTGATCGACACGACAGGTATCGGTGATTGCTATTGATAAGGTCCTCTTCGTATATCTTCTTGATCCCCACTTCCTTAATCCTACTTTGCTCTTGAGGCCTTGTCAAAGTCTGGCTAGGCGTCTTGTAGATCGGTATTTTCACTAGGGATCTTGTTTGATCTTGGATTATCCCTCCAAACCGATCTCCAGTCGCCTCAAAGCCAGCGTTTGGCACTCTTGATACAGAAGTTATATCAATGAATCATAACTCGAATATTGCAGTAATAGGACGCTTATCATCGACAAGTAAATGGTGCCATAAATGCTAAAATTACTTAGTGGTCGCTAATATTGACTTGCTGTATGATCTTTTTCGCTCCAGGCCCGGTAATCAGCGTCATCACATATGCGGAGTCTCTTCGTTTCTAGAGCTTGGCTTTCAAAAATGAAGGTCCCACCCGTCCACGAAATAATATACGACGCGATTGTGGGTTTACCAACTTTTTCATTAAGCGGTGACAGCCCAAAAGACCAAAAGTAGACGATAACACCTCTGTAAAACGACATTTTGATAAATGTAAAAAATCTTTTTGCTTTAAGACCGTCAGAATTGCCAGTTATTTCACCGACAAGTGTATTCAATGTCTGCATATGACCACCAAAATAACATAAATAACGTTTTGTGTCTCAGAACCGTCACTGAACGACGTTTCCGTCCAATTGATACAACCATTTACAAAATATAGGTCAAAATACGTTTATTTTCAAAAACTTTAACAACAGGAGCTTTCTTGGTACAAGAGCCTATGTCTTTATCCATATTAATATACAGAGCCAAATCGGTCAGCTCCTCCTTTAATCGCATACGTGTTTTTCGATAGTTGTGCACGATGGGCTTGCCGTAGCAAATTGCCAGCAATGTGTACAATGATGCTCATAAAGGCGCTATTACATCCAGCCTCATTAAGCAAAATTATACGTTTAGGTTGAGCACCACAAATACCCCATTCAATGTTTTATACCCTTGGCAACTAGCTATTAAGCGTTAAAAAGAACAATTCACAACGATTTCAATCAACCTAGTATTTGAGATGAGACTATTAGCCAATGCGATTGCCTTCCAAATTTGTTTTGGTCATATTACACTATAACAAACTTTCGACGACGACAATAAGCTCACCGACCAAATTCGTCTTTAAACTGCGATAATACATCTGTTTAAATTTAGGATATGTTAGAATTTATTACTTAAATGCCGCCTAGCATTATTGAGATTTTACCAGAAAATCTTCAGATTTATTTTTAATCGATGGCTTACAGCACTTAAAGCATGCAATACTTAGCATTAGTCTGTATTATTGATTAATACAAAAGTCAGGCTGCATTCCATGCGATATCATTCCAAATGTTTACGCCATTAATACAATGACCTTAGCAATGCGAGACGCGTTACTTCTGCAAGACGACGTGGAAAATATATATTTTATAAAAAAAAACGTTAGCGAATTTATTTTAGAAAGAATATTTTTAATGGTACAAGCAAAATTGTCAATTATCAACAAACCAAAAAAAGCCCATAAAATTGAAAAAATGTTGTAGAGAATCACGAAATTAATTTGTTTCGATTTAATAAAAAAAATAACGAAGTACATATTAAACTACACGTGCTATATACAGAATATATATACAATATATGTAGGGTTAGCCACGCCAACAGTTGAAAGCGACGACAAAGACCATCTTCCTTTCAGATTTAATATTTGGAACTACTTGAGTAGGAGCTACATAACCCAAGCCATCATGAGTTTAATGTTAGATATAATCGTCTGTTCTTCGGTGTATATAGTGATAGACTACATAACAAAGTAGAGGGAGTTACAAAATAAATGTCTATTAATTGTAATATCTGCATTCTCGCCACAAGAGCAACCGTAGCACCGACAACAACTACAGCTACATTTACAGAAAAAGTATAAATAGCAGAGCAATGGTTAAAAAATCAACTGAAACAACAACAACAAAAGCGTTAGCATTGATATTAACAACATCAGCATCGGCTGAGTGTGTTTACGGCCCCGAATGATGGTATATAGACGATCATAAGTCCTCCTATCTCGCGTCTGCGCCCACAACTGGTGTCTTCAAGCGCAGCCTCCCGCGGCAAAACACTATCCGCGGCATTTCAAACAGGTCGCCTGTCGATTACAGCCGTAAATGAAGAAACATATGAGATAACGGACTTATAGTTTATGTTTATCACATTAACTTGAGTTTACTAGGACGTAAGGCATTTTAGTTTAGCTTCGTGATTATCTGGGGCATTTTTGAATTATACGCGGAATTTTTTTATCTGTGTAATGAACTACGGCATTTTTAGTATCCCAATTTTTGATTACGTGCTTTTTACTAGGAGCCATTCAGCGCATTAGCAGGCGGCCAGTCTTCACTATTTCTATACGCGAAGACCGTCAAGCATTGGCCCGTTATAATTTCACGAATGATGCATACTTGCTTACGGACAGGCCAAACATAGGACTCTTTCGACTAGCAAGGATATATACACGCACAATATGACCTAATGCAAACATATATTACAGGATACAGCCATCCTCTCCATTACCTACTTAGGATTAAAAATAACGTCTTGTTTCGTTGTAAGAAGCTGTACATACTAGGAGAAGGCGTGTATAAGTTTGTACGTAATTATTGAATAGCACAATAGATACAGCATTAGGAAGTCGACGTTTGCGCAAATAGAGTGTTAAATGAGATGCGAAAGGACCTCTCTTGAACACCGATTATGAATTTAAGGCATCTTTAAGACGGTAAAGTAGATTTTGCATAAGCTTGATTTTATCTGCGGCGATTGGATAGCGAAAAATGGTAAGCATATGACTACATGAGTTTTTACATTAACATTAATATATATTTAATCCTTTGATTCAAGTGCATCCATAAAAAGGTTCAATAATATCATTTTTTTATTTCATATACTTCATCACGTAGAGGGCAAGCACAAAAAACTAAGATCCTGGCAACTAAGTGAGATAATGTTTATGAGCATGGAAACATATATACTAACCGGGTTTATATGAATAGCAGTCATATTCGAACGAAACGCATTGGCATTTTGGCTGGTGGTTCTAATGTGACAGATCAGATGCGACCCAGATCCCCTCTGGATCCTTGCCGTTTTTAGATTTGAGGTACTTCTTGTTCAAGCGTACCTTCCGGATGAACGAGTGGCGCCAGTTTTTTCAAACTCGATTCGGTGCTTTATCTGAGTATATAAGCACTGCTCGTAGTTGATTGAACGCGTAAAAATCTAGTAGCATTAGTTGTAGGTCCTATTCAATACGCGTCACTTTAACTATGTAAAGACTTATTGTCGAAAGATTAAATTTCAATACTTATCGTATTTGACCTATGACCAAGAGTGGAATCAGTATTTTTAGAATGTGTCTTAAAAAATATATCTGGATACGATTGCGTTAAAGGTTTGTCTTATGTGTCTAAGAATACGTCAGGTCACTAAATACAAAATAGAACCTTAATGTCTCGAAATCGGTTATGACATGGTCATATAGGCAAATGAATTTAGCCTGTGTATAATTCGACACGCGTCTTATAAATTTTAATAAAAATCGTTTTAATATTATCACCAGTAAGCCATTTGTCTCTTTACATAACATCACTATTATTGTTGCCGCGCGTAGTGCGTTATAAGCTTGCCGCTTCGGTGTGTGTGGCCCGTCTTATCTCATCGTCCGCATCAACCATTTCCGTGTGCATGATCGCATATCACAACTCATAAATCGCGAATAGTATATAGAAAATGATTTCTTATCGCAGATGGCGGTGCTAGTATTCGCAATGAGTTGTGTCGCGATCTCGTTAGCATTTGAGCTATTTTCAATTATACAAACCGATTTGACCGTATCTATTCTCACGATATAAAAAAAGAAACATTAACAGTACCTTTACCAATTATCGTGTTGCTAATCAACCCTTTAGGATAAAATTGCGTGGCCCATTTTAAAAACACAATTTCTGTCCGATATAAATTGATTGGTGTGCTGATTGCTGAATATAAATCGCCACCGCGATTTCATATATTGCATGATCTTGTTCGTTTTAAATCTTTTGTGCACATCGATCAGAGGCTGCTAATTTTATTGTATTCATCGTATTGTGCAATCCACCATTTTAAAATACGAAGTGACATTTATTATCAATGAAAATCATTCAGACTCAGCAAATATTTGCTTGTTTGCTTCAGATCATCACTTGAGTACCTATTAACAGGTTCAAAAACTCGTTTAAAAACAAAAATATATCAAAAGTGCGATCACATGTGTATTACTTGTCAGTTAGGTGCAAATTATAATTTTCGAAATAGCTATATCCATTGTTTTGATAATATAGCGTCAACTATCTCTTCACGCATTCATGATCGTATTTTGGTGTTACATAAAGCCACATCAAGCGAGGCAAGACGTTGCCAGAGAAACCGATATATTTTGTACTCATACCGTACCTCCTTTTCTATTTTTGGGAAATCCTATGACCTATTGACTTACGGAAGGTATCTTTCTTTTTGTTTTGTGTGATACAAACAGTTTGAGGTAATAACCAGTCACCCCTCCAGATTGCACAGACAAAAGACGTGGCGGCATACCTGTATCCGCAAATATAACTTTTTTGATCAAGCGCATCAATACTGACTTTGGTACGTGTGAATTTCACGGCTACACCATTCTACGCAAAAAAGGTCACGAGATTTATATAATATCTTTGGTCGGATAACCAGCTGCGATATAATGGGCATCAAATAGGTGATCATACACTTTAAATTCTTTTCGAGTATGATTATAGAAATTTAATAAATTTATATCACGAGTACTAAACGTGTAGAATAGCTACAGTATGTCCTATCTTGTGAAAGCACGAACAAGCGAAATTTGAGTGAAAGGGTAATGTACACCCACTGTTTGACAGGATCTTTCGGGTCCACCTGATGAATTATGTGGTTAAGGCCCGTCAAAAGACTTTTGTAAAAGGAATTTTCGGTAAATTTCCGTATTAGGAATGCGTTCATTTGATCATTACGATATGAGTCCAAAGTTACTAGCTATACTGAACGCATGCATGTACACCGGCATACAATGAATTACAACGAATGACATAAGATAAAATTAGATACAAGACATTCGCCAGATAATAGCATAAATTTATAGTGTATACAAAATAGAAAAGAAAAAAACTCACGTTATTGATTTAAGAAATCCTTTTTTTGCGGTTCGAGCACAAGTACACATGCGAGCGATGCCAACGATGACTGATATACATAAGCACATGTCGAATTGATTATCTATTATGGGTTTGTAAAGTAATTTGTTTAATTCTTATTCACATGTCAAACAGCACAAATAGGCTCGCGCTGCTGCATTTTTATTTATTCATCGTTCGCAAAATGATAATAAATAAACGCTGGCATGTTGTGTCAGTATAATTGAACTTAATAAATGATCCATGATAGCACCATTAAATATACCCGTACAAAATGCGCTAAAAGACATGTAAATGACGACTCGGGGTAAAAAGATATGACGAATAAAGTAGCAAATTTATTCATCTATTTTGTGGAGAGCTAGCAACAATTTATTAGTGATAATGCAGTAACTCGCTCATTTGCTATTAAATGCACATGAAAAGTATACCTTAGCAAACGACGGCGTTTGCGCAATATCGTGGTTGCAAATTTGAACAATGTGGTCAATGATTTCTGCGAATATATGTACTTAGCGATATGACAACTTAACAAATTGACACAATTTCGTTTTCTGCAGTGGTTGACATTATTTACATCGTCGTAGCAGCTCGTCTTCAGTTACAATCACGCATGCAATGCAATACTGTGATACCTTATTCTGCTACCTCGTTAAGTAAAGCTTATGTTCTTGCGACAAATTACATGAAATATTTATAACGCTTCAATATCAACGAATTCATTTGCAATGTTACCAGCGTGTCTACCGGTGTATGTTGTTAAATTTATGGACCATATAGAGCTTATGCTGAGATGACACCATCGTATCCCTAAAAGGTCAATTTTGATGGTTTTAACAATCGCACCGCTGCCATTAATAACAACATATGTACATATCAAGTTTTGTCAGGCAAATGTTTCTTTGATTGGAGATTATGTATTATTACGATAAGAATATGCTAATCTCATGGTGCGATCATAATAATTTTACATTTGATGATTTCAAAATTGCTTGGTATACATATAAATAGTTGATACATGTTGTCATCGGGGAGTACAAATTTCTTCGTTGATCTGGCTCAATGCTTTTTGACCTACAAAAATACACAATCGTATATATACCTTAACTTCTTGTAGTAGCAAAGTACTGAATACGCCCATGTCGGAATTTTCGATTTTCATTTATGATCTAATGCTCCGATGTTAGTGTCGAGGTAGAATATAGAAAGTTTATATAAAATTTTAATAACCCTCCAAATTGTCTTACATCAGTTACTCTTCAACAGGAATGCGAATCTGATCAATTAAACAGGCAAATGTATAGGCCGAAATTTGCGCTGAAAAATTTCATTACACATTCATCGACACCACTGATTACGTTCGATATCGCGTGACATCGCCAAAATGGCATCCCATTCATTCAAAAGTTTCTAATAGATTGAAATACCCATCTTTCTCGTATTCACCGCTGCCAAAATCTCAAACAGATTCTATTTTAGCATGTAATCGTCATTCAATTCACTGATCGAAGAGTTTTTGAAATATCTTCTCATTTCCTCTACAGCAATTTGATGTCTATATAAACCCTCTCGTATGGTCTTGTCGGTGAGAAAAGCTCTGCTTACGATGTAGAGTTGGAAGCCAGAAAATTGATTTGTATTATCTGCAAATCCAAATACTGTCCTAACCATAATTAATATGCTGTGTAAAATTTGGTGCTTCATGCGCATTGTGTGGACACATCATTATATTAACTGTGATGTCGACAATTTAATACAATACCCGATATAGCCTTTTATCAGTTTGCTAGTAGATCTGACAGTACTTTATCGGTGTAATCTGTACAACGTATCATTTCGCGAGCGCTAAATAATCATAATATAGGTGTAAAAACGCAATTCTTGTGCCTTGCACAACACTTTGTGTTCGTTTGTCTGCCAACATTAAAGTATCACTTCTTTCCCCTAGTAAGGGAGTATACCTTCCCTTTTTATAAAACGATAAATGGTTGTTGTGCATTTAAATCACAATTTAAGACAATAAGGATGCACGAATCCATTCATCACAAGTTATCTCTCAATGAGGCAAGCGCGCTAATCAAGCCTATGTTTATCTTCCTACAGGACGTGATGACTCACACCGTCATTACGTGTATCTTACATGTAAAATGTCAAATGCGCTACTTTTAATCTTAAAAATTAAAAACAACGTTAGTGGATGATATTAGCATATTGTTGACTTTGAAGGCAGTGTTACATAAAAAATATTACTTGTTGTCAAATCGGTTTTTTCTCGGACAATTTCTTCTTCTTACTTGGGATCAGCTCTTATATTTCGTATATAATTAAGATGAGGCTAAAAATTACCCCATTATGTTGCTTAAATGTATTACGAGCTAACGATCGTCGCTTATTCTCATCAGCTCTGTATTTTTCGTATGTAAATGAAATGAAGTGCCGTGTTCACTTATCATTTTGTATAATGTATTTTGAGCTATCAATTCTCTCTTATTTGTAACGCATCTACAATCTTGTTTGAATCTTTGAATATTCATTCTTTTGTAAGTCGTTGATCAACACGTTAATCTTGGTGTTTGGACCCATTATATTCTATATATGATTTGAAACATGCTTTATGCGACTTTGATAGAGCTTTCATGAAAGGAGCTGGTAAATCTCCTTGCCCGAAGAAGGATTCCAACATGATGAGCAATTAATATTTAATGAAAACAACAACTCCACGGTCATATACGCCTATTAAGGTGCACATCGATTCGAGTCATAAGTAGAACCAAGACTATTCGAGACAGCATAAAATTATACTAAATCTGGACGATAAAAGACTACTGTAATATAGAAAATCTTCAGAACATAATGCTGATGAAAAAGGATTAATAAAGCCTATTTAGGCATTTAAACGACCAAAAAGGCCTAAAGAAGCACGGTACTTTAATCAATTTTAACGAAAATCATTTCGATTTACTCGTTAAAAGTAGGGTAAATCCTCTTTCAATTATTGGAAGTAGGATTTCACATTATACCATAGTAGATTTAAAAAATTTTCGTTCACATTCTAAACGAAACTGTGATATATGAGTTATACATTTAACAGTACACGTACCTGTGCCGTGATGTATAACGTACCGTATAATACCTCTACACCCTACACATCAAACAATTATTTTACAAATTAACATTCGATTCGGCTATATATATTCATATGGCTTCAAAAAGCTTAGGAATCGGATAATCTTACGCATAATGTCCGGGTTTCAAGCTTTATTACGTCACCAATGATGACCCTCATCATTCTAGAACCGAATGATTTAACAAGATGTCATAGTCGTCGAGAGGACACATATCTTTCGGGCTACCAAAAAATATATGCGATTCGTGTGGGAAAATAACTTACTCTAGTGCCCAAACCGTGTTAAGAATGCAAGAATGTGAGGTACAGCTGAAAGCACTGTGCAAGACTCACAGACTCAATTTTCTTGCATTGCAATGAGGCTCTATAAGCAACATATTCATGATATTTAGGTAGATAGGAGTCTTTTGTGTTGAACAATTATTCCTGCAATAATGCGAGCGAGACAACATATGTCTTATATTCTCCTACCGCTAAACATCGACGTTTAAAAGTTGTGGTAGAAGGCGTAAAACTCCGGCAATCTGGGGCAATAAAATTTAATGCAACGTGACTTCTAGCGAAACAAGTTCGCGCGATCGGCCCCACGCTCACTCTGCATGAAATCATAGACCATATACCCACACAATTAGTTGTCAAGGTTGACCCATCAAGTAAGCAATGCGTTGAGATGCTTAAACGAAGACG